>JAGXJF010004565.1:0-17760 GCA_019208055.1 Stipa capillata | reverse complement strand
GGTGAGAGGCTTTGCAATGGTCGAATATGATTCACTGGGTTGAGCAAGGTTGAGGTCGATGACCTCCCCTGGTCCCCTATTTATAGGGTCCACAGGCACCTGACCATTACACTGTTGCCACGTAGGATTGAGTGGATCACCGGTGTCAGACATCGGTGACACAGCCAATCACTCCGCTCAACTATAACAGGCTCAGGCAAACCGATACCTGTGTCACCGGAGGCACACACACGTAAACCCTTAACTGACATAACCGCACTACTCAGCCCGGTCTTGGCACATGACATGCCCTCAGTGCACAACAACCTCTGAAACCTAATAAGGAGAGAACCTTTGACAGCCTTCTGACTCGGCAGACAGACTATCGCAGTGCAGGTCCCTTAGCAATTACCAGCTCTCCCCTGGTACAGAGATGTATCTGAGTCATAGAACGCTAGACCACCTGTGACACAGCTGTGTCACACCGGTGACTCTAACCTCTAGGGTTTTCTACTGCTAGCACTGCAGATTACAAGCACAAACAAGTTTCACACTTGTGCAAAACTGTTGACACATGGCCACTAACCTCAAAGCATTAGTGACACTGTCCAACATCCTGAGCATTGAGCAATAGAACCTCCACAGATCATTACTACTTCATCCCTCTTGATAGTACGGGTGTTTCCTATGGACTCAAAGAAACTAGCAAATCTAGGCTTTACCTGCCCACCAACTGCAGTCACGGCCTTTGACGCATCAAGCCACCATCACCGTGCTTGCAACTCCTTGCACAGCACCGGCTTCTTCACAGATGTGGCACAGCTACCTAGCACAGCCATTCCCTTAGTCCTGGAAACCACCTTTGTACCTTTTTGGTGGTCATCCTTTTCTTGATGACCCTTCTTCCTGAAACTTACTAATCCTGCTTACACTCACTGTAAACATTAGATTTCAGTTTGAGTTGCCATTAACCATCAAAAACCACTTAGGGGCCTAGATGATCTTTCAGTCAGTGACATCCCATGCTGACAAGCATCTACCGGCGAGGACGGCGATGTCGTCAACGAGGGCTCTGAGCCACTTGGTTTCCTTCGGGGCCTCCGACTAGCACTTTGTCGGAAGAGGCGCCAGGCCGTGGTAGTGGATCCCTGAAGAGAGTGGGGCTGGCAGTAGAACCATCTCGAGTGCCAGCCCGACCACGAAGACTTCCAGGAGGAGGAGATGTAGGCGTCCTTCCTCCCCTCCCGGAGTCAGAATCCGGCGCCGCCGACGACTCATCTACCCCTGACCTTCATCCGGCGGAGGTTGTATTAATACCTCCAGAGCTCCAGGCTCGGTCTGATGCCAAGGTAGGCCTCACATAGGTGTGCGAAGACCGCCAAAATCAACTCGAGTCCATAGAACTAGAGGACGAGGAGGAAGAAGTGAGAAGGCCTCCGAGACCGTCTCCCTTCAGGGCCTCCCGATGACGTACGAACACCTCCGGGAGGATGACCTCCTTCGCCACGAGTTTCTTGAGGGCGGCAAAATCCATCACTGAGGGCTCAAACTCAGGGATGACGGATATTGACCTCCCACAGGATCTTCCGCCGACTTCTAAGTCTCGAGGGACTTCCTTGCAGTGCATTTCTTCCCCATGATCGTTGTTGATGATCGGAGACGACGAGTTGGGAGTTTGAAAGCAGAGGCGCAAGGAAGAAGATGAGAATGCTAGGAGACAGAAAGCAATGCGGGAAAAACCCCAATTCTCGGTCTCTTAAAAGATTCAAATTGCGCCTAACCGGAGTGCGGTTAACGACACGATCTGTTCCATCGCATTAAATGCGAAATAGTTGCTTTTCCCGCATGCGAGACGGCATGCGCGGGAAAACATGGGTCTGACAAAACCCATGACCCCGACGAGCGCGTGATGTTTAGGCTAACGTCAGCCGATTAGTAGCACAGAAAAAGGAAAGATTTTTCATTACCACACGAAGATTCCGCCACAACGGTTCGGCTTCCCAGAAATCTGCCAGGCGAACGTGTGTCTGTGATCAACGGATTAGATTAAACCAGAAAATGATTCTCGGGCAAGCGCACCCAGAAAATATCTCGGATTACTCGGAGGTTTACTCCGACTAGGATATCACGACTACCCGGTAGAAATAATGCATACTCGGGGACGTTGTCAGAAAAGTACTCGATTTCGCCTACTCGGATTTGTTCCCCAACAAGGGCAGATTTCCTACAGAACAGTCATGACCTCACTTCACATACTGATGGGGGGCTTGACGATAGATAGTACAGTATCCCGTATATTAGGAGGTATCCGTATATGATTCCCTGGATTATCAGAGTATGACACGTGTCTAGTAGGGATCCCAGTAGGATAAGGTAACCCCTCGTAAGGAGAAATGACACCCCTTAAACTAGGAAGACGATCCCGATATTTAAGGAAGCCAGAGTCTTACCCAGGCGAAGGTCCATGACCGGTACGACTAGAGGAGCCCCATATAAAAGAATTAGCAATCCCATAGAGGAGGACAAGTCTTGGAACTTCCAGAAGCCCTAGCGATTCCCACGAGAAGACCCGCCACCTCGAAGGAGTCGAGCTCAGCGGAACTAGTCAGATTAGTCTACGATTAGGCCTAGGGTAGCCACTAACATACACATCCTTTGTAAGACACTTCTTTGATCAATATATATGAATAGGACGTAGGGTTATTATCCTGAGGGAAGCCCGAACCTGTATAAAAAGGGAGTTTCCTTGCTGTCAGATATCTTGGCCTTGTGCCCTAGAGGTCCCTACCCCCCAAGTATCTTCACCTCACGAATACCGTAAGATCGGCAGTTTATCGATCGTTGACAAGCTTCTTATTGATTTGGCCCTCACTAACTTGATGTGGAGCCTTGTCCTTCATTTTGCCCTTCTTCCCTGGCTTTTCCTTGCTGCTACTTGCACCATTATGCATCGTGAGATGGACGGAATGATCGTTCAATTTCTTTAGTCTCCCTTCCTCTTGAACCAATTGTGCTTTGCATTCTTGAAGGTTCCATTTATCTTTTATGGTGTTGTAGTGCACCTGGAACGGACCAAATTTGGGAGGTAGGGAGTTCATAATGAATTGAACCAGAAAAGATTCACTTACGTCCATCCCCATGGATGTTAACTTTGCTGCGATGTTTGCCATGCTCATCACATGATCATGGACAGGCACAGACCAATCAAATTTCTTGGTTGTCAGTTCACTCATGAGACTTCCAACCACAGACTTGTCAGTAATGTCTGACTGGGAATATTCTTTCAGTTTCGCCATGAACTTCTTTGCGTCATCGGTTTTTTAGGCAACGATGGCTTGACGTTTTCAGCAATCGTCAAGCACATCAAGTTCAAGCTTAGCCTATTAGATCGTTCCCAAGCTTCATAAAGGGACTAATCTTCATCAGTACTTTCATTCGTAATGGCTTTGGGTTTTTCGTTAAGAACTAATGCTAGGTCTAGGTCCATGACACCTAGCTTGAACTGGATCTGTTTGGACCATTCAGCATAGTTCAGCCCGTTAAACTTGACAAGCCCAAACCCCTGACTCATTAAATTGATGGATGCTGCAAATTTTAATTATGTTCACAAATCAATACTTTGACTAAACAAAATGGATTTATGTAAGAACAAACTCTGAGTGTATATCTAAAAACATCTTTGGATGAAATTTAGATACACGGCTGGAATCAATTATGATGCTAAAACAAACACCTTTAGTCGATAATCAATCATGCTCAGACCAATACATATGCTATCTTTGGATAAACTAGCGTATTGACCAAACATGGTGATTAATCTCTTTTTTGTCACCAATTGTAAGCAATGGTCCACCTTTGGGTGACCTCCTAGCTATATCAATCTGTGAACTTAATTGTTCATAATATCTTCCAATTAGTAGCATCAAACAAAATATGAACAATTAAAATGCACAACTAGATATCTATGATCCCTTCAAGCAAGGCCACTTTGGTGACTAACATGCTTTTGATAATATAAATATTTAATTGGCATGTCATTTCTAATTATGCTAACAAGAATAATCTGTGACCATATAATGTCCTTCAACACTATGGACAGATGCAATTCTTAGCCATAAAGAAATAACATAAAAAATAGCTAAAACTTTTAGTTTGTCAAGCGGTTATGGCAAAAGATGCGAACACATTTCTTGCAAAGCATCTAAATGGAAATATATCTTACTACTCAAAACAAAATTGCTTTGATGAATATTCACGCAAGTACACAAGAAAACTTGAAGCAAGTACAATTTCTCTTATGCGCATTGATCAAAGATAAAGCAAGATTTACCATACTATAATATGTAATAGAAGAACACTTACCCATCCATAAAACAACAACTACTATGGTGAATCACAAGTGCTAACACCTTGGCTCTGATACCAATTGTAAACAATATTGCGGAAGCCGTAAGAACAATTTGCACAATTTGATCCAACCAAAAGAATAACTTCACATGTGCTCTACCGCACAAACCTACCTCGAATCAAAAGAAACAAGTTTTCATGTGCCTCACACAAACCTACCTTGTGCCATGTTGACTCCTTGCATATTGAGTTTATCTTCTCTTTCTCTCCTCTCAACTTTTGTTGCTTTTAGCGTTCTCTCGATGATTAGAGAACTAAAAAAACTCTAATATGTGTTGCTTGCTCTTGGTGATTCACCGTGCACTTTGATACAACAGACTTCACCTATTTATATACACACATGTATGTACTGGAAGCACTGTCGTATGATGCTACAAATTCTGAAACGCATGCACACAATAATTAGGCCATGATAATTAGGCTGCTCTAAGTGGATGCCTTTTAAATCCATGCATGAAAACGTCAGGTATCTTGTGCATCTTGATGCTTTGAATTTTCATTCACTAGCATTAGCACACGTACCTTTTATTACCATGCATTGCTTTACACAAATGCATCACTATTATTAGCACACAAATGCTTGATCAAGTGAGAGGAGATGGTATTTAAACCCACTGATTCTTAATCTTTTATTCAAACCATCATCACGCTTGTACCTTTTATTTTAAGAATCATTTCAGTAATTTACACGGGCCACATTATGTTAAAAATAATTTTAACACTATCCGCTCCAGCTTCATCAAGACTATATGGAAGACTTTGCTCCCTCTTAAATGCAAAAATTTTGTCAAGCTTGCTCTAGAACAGGCTCTGGATGTCGGATCACCTCCTTAGGCGGGGTTGGCCTCATCAACCTCTTTACGTCCTTTGCCGGTGCCACACTGAGTTCGCATACCATCTCTCCATTTCCTGGAGATTATCTAAGTGGATATGGCGCCTTTCTGCCTCTTGGGCGGGCTCTCGCTCCTTGGACCTGGCCTCCTGGGATACCGCCCTTGATTCTGGTGTGAACGATTAGTGGAATTAGGTTTTAACGTGTAGTGCGAACAATCGGAAAGGTATCGAGTCTCTTATGATCTTATTTAGGAGATTTGGAAGAAGCGTAATGCGGAAATTTTCAACAATAGATAAGCCTCCACCATCAACCTCATTGCAAAGATTAAGGAGGAGGCCGGCTCACGTAGCGTCCCTTATTGCAGAAGACTAGACATTTGTTTTGCCGGGTGCCTCCGCACCCCCATAAATATTTTACGGACTGTGTTTCATCTATCTAGTAAGGGTGAAAACTGGCAGTGGATAATCCATATTATCCGATATTCATATTCGAGAAAACACTAAAACGGCAAGCAATATCCGTATCCGAATTAAAAATGGATGCGGATATGGATATTATCCGGATTTATTTCCCGGATACGGATGCGGATATGGTACTGGATTATAAAACAAATATGGATACGGATATGGATACAGATATATCCGTATCCGAATAAAGTTATATTAGCCCATTTCAATAACTCTCTAAATCTCTAAGTCCTTAGCCCAATTATATAGCCCATTAAGTTTAATAGGCATAGTAAAACTCTATTTCTCTATGTGAGTCATATTTTATCATTACTTATCCATGTAGAACATATTACTATCGTATGTCATCGATTTATATATGTCATTAACTCATCATCATGTTTATGTACTTATCTAGTTTGGTTTACCATAGTCTATCATTAAAGTTGTAGGATATTCTTATCCGACCGAATTGAATATATATCCGATTTATATTCATATTCGAGTAACATCCGATCTATATTCATATTTAACAACATTCGTATTCATATCCATATTCACTTTGAAAATATGAATTTTCTTGACCATTCCTCGCGACATCCACGCAGCCAAGCAGTCGCTTCAGAACTTACCTGTTGGTTCCATCGGATGATATAGAGGCTAGCAGTAGTCGCCACCGTCAACAACCGCCGGCAGCTCTAGTTAGTTCCATCGGAGGGTGGGCAAACGAGCTGCCGCCGGTGTTCGTCATACCCCGACCGCCCGCCAGTTCCTTCGTGCCTCTTCTCCTAATTGACCTCTCCCCTGAGATTCAGTGGTGGTTTCATGCTTGTAGCCTGTAGGTATGCCTCTCTCTTATTTATTCTCTTCTATGCAGTCTTGTTGTTCTGCTTTACCCCGAGCGTTAACAATGCAAACCTGCTTGATGAAAAGTGGTGAAAGATGCAATTTTTTAAGTATAAGGAGTAAATAGAGAGACCATCTTTTCAGGATACCAAGTTTACGAAGATGCCTCCTTTTCATGATATTCGATGTCTCTATTGGAAAAGAAACATAAATTTTCTCAAATTCTTTGAACCTTCCCAAGTACACATAAAAATAGGGTTTTAACTTTGAACACACTTTGCTCAAAATGTTTTTGGCTTTCTTTGATTGATATCATAGTATTGAGGAACTTTAAATTGTTAATTTCAGCTTTAGAATGGGGGATTGTCTAATGAGCGAAAAAACAACATCGAACCATTGCTATGTCAAACCAATTCACAAGAAGGGAAGGCCAAATGTTAAATTCGAAGACCTCCCCGCGGTACGTCAAACTTCCTTTTTGGATTAATATTGAGTACAGCTAGAATTTCTAAAGTTGAGACTTGAGAATATTATTCCTTTGATGCAGGATGTGCTATGCACAATTTTGTCAAAATTGCCTCCAAAAGAGGTCATAAAGACTAGTGCATTGTCAAGCCAATGGAGATATATGTGGGCTATTTACCCCAAATTAAGATTCACTAGTGTTGCTGTGTGTGGCCAAAATGTGTAACCGAAAACAGTATGACCAGAATTTCATCGATAATGTTAATGCAGTTTTGCAAAAATATCATGGTGAGGTGGTTCAAGAACTTGAAGTCAAAATGAAATTTGACAGCATGCTCGTTGATCATCTCAATGATTGGGTTCGTTTTGCTATCTCATCATGGACGAGGAATCTAGCTTTTTATTTAGCACCTATCAGATGTGGAGGTCGTGATGATCACTACACATTTCCGTTTGAACTGTTGGACAGTGAAAGCATATCCCTCCTGTAGTGTATTCAGCTTAGTTTTGTATCTTGAAAACCACCTTTCTTTTTCAGAGGTTTCCTGAACCTAAGAAAGCTTGATCTGAACTTACTGCATGATAATAGAAAGGATCTTGACAATTTTTTGTCCAATTACTGCCGTCTTGAGTTGTTGAGCATTGTCAGATGCCATCTGAATGATGGACTGAGGGTAGAACGCCCATTGGCCCATCTGATATACTTGCGAGTCGTGAACTGCGCTATAACCAAGGTAGGGTTCCATGCCACAAGGCTCTCCACCTTTGTATATATTGGACACTTTGTTCCTATTGTCTTCGCTCAAGGCTTGAAAGTGGAGAGTGCAGACATTTCATTCTACAAAGCAGTTATTCAGCATTCTCTGGCTGCAGTTCTCGATGCAATTCTTTTTTTTTGAAATAATCATGGCAGGAGTGCTGCCTTTCTCATAGATTAGAAGCTAATGGAAAATAAGGTGTGCAATTTACAGAGATAGAAGTAAGGAAAACGAGGTTTGCTCTTGGAATACCAACCATTCAAAATCTGACTCTGCATATCTTACTTCAACAACTGGAGGTTTGCTCTTGGAATACCATTTTAAGTTACAGTTTACTTTGACTATCATATTGTCAGTGACCTTTGTCTTTTGCCTCTCAGACGCAATGACCTTTAGATAAGCCACACATGTTTTCTCAGCTGAGGAACATCCAGTTTTTGATGAATATATTTCAGGATTATGTTGAGAAGGTTCTCTATTTAGTCTCCCTTTTTAGGGCAGCTCCCTTTATTGAAAAGTTGGTTGTCCATGTAAGTACTCTTCTCAATTTATCTTTGCTAATGGACTACATTTTCCATATTTTCTTGCACCATATCCTACATGATTTTAACATTTCTATCTTGCTTCCTTTCGAGGCGATTGTTGTGTGATGTCCGCTAATTTTCTGGGCGCTGGAAAAACATAAAATCCCAACAAAGTACCTTACCTTATCAAGGATATGTATGATAATGTTGTGAGAAGTGTTCGAACTTGTGACAGTGAGACCGATGCCTTCTCAATTAAGATAGGACTACATCAAGATTTAGCCTTGAGCCCATACCTTTTTCCCTTAGTGATGGATGAGGTAAAGAGAGATATATAAGAAGATATTCCTTGGTGTATGCTATTTGCTGATGATGTGGTACTAGTAGACGAGAGTAGGATGGACGTCAAAAGAAAATTAGAGCTGTGGAGACGACTTTAGAACCGAAAGGGTTTAGGCTTAGTAGAACCAAAACTGAGTATATGAGGTGTGATTTTAGTGGTGTTAGGTGTGAGGAGGGAGAGGTTAGTCTAGAAGGACAAATAGTGTCTAAGAAGGACACTTTTCGATATTTGGGATCAATGCTACAGAGCAATGGTGGTATCGATGAGGATGTTAGTCACAGAATCAAAGCGGGATGGATGAAATGGTGGCAAGCATCTGGCATCCTTTGTGACAAAAAGGTCCCACATAAGCCAAAATGTAAGTTCTATAGGATGGCAATCAAACCTGCAATGTTGTATAGAGCAGAATGTTGGCGCACTAAAAGATAACACATCTAGCAGATAATTGTCACAGAGATGCGTATGCTACGGTGGATCTGTGGTCATACAAGAAAGGATCGAATTCAGAATGAGGATATACGTGATAGGGTAGGGGTGGCACCGATTGAAGATAAGTTTGTCCAATACTGATTAAGATAGTTTGGCCATATCCAACCAAGGCCTCCAGAAGGACCAGTGCATAGCGGTATTCTAAGATGCATTGATAATACTAGGAGGAGCTGGGAGCGACCAAAGTTGACGTGGGAGGAGACAGTAAAAAGATATTTGAAAGATTGGAATGTATCCAAGGATTTGGCTCTGAATAGGACCACGTGGAAATTAGCGATCCACGTGCCCAAACCATAATATATTTTTTAAGTCTTTTCTTTCACCTTTTGGCTCGTGCAACTTTCGTTGAATTTTATCTCTAGCCTACCCGAACTTGCTTGGGATAAAAGGCTTTATTGTTATTGTTGTTGAAAGATAAGTGAAGTTTTACCTGTTTCCAATTATTTATGTTAGTCCATAATAGTTGAGGAGCCAGTCTTGAATTCAGTTAGTTGTCCATTGTACATCTAGTAACAAGACAACTAAAAAACAAGGTGAATAAAATTAAAGATGTTTGGGAGATTTACTTTCTCATTTTTCATAAATTTGACATGTCATGAAACCATAAGGTGCTACTGTCTGTTCAGTAGGGGTACATAATGTTTCTAGCACTTACTAAGCTAAGGACACAATTGAAGTTGACCTGTTTTGGATGGTAGCCAACCCTTGACACGATATTTCCATGCTATAGATAAGTGATATTACCCAATCAATTGTCTATTTTACATCCTGCACTTTTGTTTGGACATGCAATCTTGCTAGAATATGGTGACTAACATCACAATTTTGTGGATATTTGGTTATTTCCTACTAGTCTCTGTTCACCATGGACAAAAACAGTCTTTGTTAGCATTCATTGAACTTTAAGGATGCAAGTCCAGACTGAAGTTGTCAGGTCTTCAAAAACAGCCTATTCTTGAATCTTGACCTCTTATTCCAGCATTAGAGGCGACATTTCCTTAGGAGTTTACTGCATTTAGAGCAGGTTTTGTCGCCTCTTTTTTACTTTGCACTTACAGAACATGTCACATAGAAACTAGTGGGGCCCCTTTTTTTGGCACTTTGAACCATGTAAATGAGTAGGGGAGAAAAACAAACCGGATTCTTAATCTCAGCTGGATTTGGTTAGTTCTGGGGGGATTTGCTATGTTTTTAGGGTTTGAATTTCCAATGTTTCAGTGGTGGATCTGTTTTGGTTTTGGTTCAATTAGGATTGCAAGGGTATTAGATTTCTTTATGTGGTCTGATTTAATGATACATGGGCTCAGCAAACCCAGGTGGCGCGAAACCGGTTGGGTTTTTCCTCCCCAACTTGTTTCGCTGGTCCAAACTGCCAAAAAAGAGCGGCCCCACTGGTGTTAAATGACAGGTTTGGCAATACATGGTGCAAAGTGAAAAAGAGGCCACAAAACCTGGTCTAAAGTGCAATAAACTCATTCCTTATTAGTATTAAGGATTGAAAGATCGAGGTCTATCGACTAGAGGGGAGGTGAATAGGAGATTATCAAATTTTAACCAAATTTGTTGTTTAGCATGTAAGAGTGAAGCAATTTAAGGGTGAAGCAACAAATACCAAACTAGATCTAGCTCAACTGAATAATAAGCACTCAAGTAAAAAGCTAGAGAGGAGACTCAAGATTTAACCCGAAGTTCAAGTTGTTGGTAACAACTATATGTCTTCGTTTGGAGAGGTTTGAGCACTTAGCTCCGAAGTCACACAGACTTCACCTTCTTCTCCTTGAGCCAAGTCCACTTAGAACTTGCTCAATCACTCGTGGTGGATCTTGAGGTGATCTCCGAACTTTCACAAACTTGTTGGAGGCGAATCCACAAATTGGAGTTCTCAACGACGCCTAGCCAGCTAGGAGATGCCAAATCTCCAAGAGTAATAGGTCAAGATTACTAGGCTCGAAGAAGCTCTTGCTTGAATGCTCAATCAAGTCTCAGATCTGACAAATCTTTCCTCTCTCAAAGTAGATCTCAAAGAGCAAGAGGAAAGGGGAACACATAGTGTGAGAGAAAGAGTATTTTGCACAGAGTGTCCTCCCGAGCCTGCAGGGGGTTGGGAGCTATAAATAGGCACAGCTCAGAAAAGAGTCGTTGGAGGAAAAGATTCTTCATCAGAACAACTGGAACACAAACCCGGAAGCATCGAGTTTCAAACCAACGGTAATATTCCGAGGAACTCAGATGCACAACGAAAGTCTTCAACTCAAAGTCGGTAGTTTCGAAAGGAATGTGGTCACAACGGGATTGAAGATTCTACTCCGCAGAGTTACTTCCAGAAGCGATTCCCGGTAATGCCGACTTTGAAGAACGGTTAAACCGAGATTTGAAGTAATGACGCGTTCTTCTCTCATAAGAGGAAACGCGGTTAAACTAGAAACCAACTCGGTAACACAGCACTCACAAAAGACTTAAGTCCAGAAGAGATTCTCGGTACAACCGGAAACGAAACCGGTAAAACCGAAGACAAAACGAATGGGACTTAGTCTAAGACAACAACAGAAGCATATCCCGGAAGCACCGGTCTTCAAGAATGGACAAACCGATTTTCGAAACATGAAACTAGGGCAAAACCCTAAGCGGCAGGGTTCCCTAACTCTCCGACACAGAGGCCATTCTCGGCAGCACCGGGCTAGAAGACCGGTCATGCCGTAACTGAAGCTCTTCGAGGCTTGGGACGACTAAGTCATCAAACCTCGCAACAGAGGCCAATCTCGGTACATCCGGTTCTCAAAACCTGCATTACCGAGAATTACTGTCTATGTCTCAAAAGAGATTTTCAACAAAGTCTTCTGAAATTTTGACTGAGCATATATGAAGATTATTCCTATAGCTTAGATATCTTACCCCTCTTAATAGTGCGGCTTGTCCTATAGACTCAAATAATCTTTTAATCATGTTAAACACTAGAAAATCACCACTAATCTTCTAGGTTCAAGCCTTCCTTCATCATTAACTTTTTAGGGGTCGACATCCAATGGTTAAACCAATTACCTTGGGGACTATGCACCTGTATACACTCAGTAAACCATTAGTCCCTTAATTGTTTGTCATTAATCATCAAAAACCCACTAGGGGGCACTAGATGCGCTTTCAATCTCCCTCTTTTTGGTGATTGATGACAACCCAATTAAAGTTTCAAATTGGATATTAAAAGTTTGTGTTTTTGAGTTCCATGATGTAGAGATAGCTACAAGGCATAACGCACAAGGAATGATCTCAGAGATATAGACATGCATATAATGAATATTAAGCGAGACATGTCTAAGAAATGTAGCAAACACATAAGATCACCAAATAGAGTTTACAAATAAATACAAGAATCATCGAATAAAAAGCAAGATTTGTAACTCCCGAGTCCTAGCCTTCTTGAATTCTCCCCCTTTTCTTCTGACTCTCTCCCCTAAACACCCTATGAATCTCTCCCCCTTTGGCATCAATGAACCAAAAAGGGTGAAGAAACACGATTTAAGCGCCGTTAGGACCACCGGAGGTAGAGGCATGAGGAGGAGCTTGAGGAACTTAAGCTGGAGATGCTTGAGCATGAGGAGGCGAGGTAGCAGAGTCTTCAACATGAGGTTGGCGACGAGGAGCTGGCTGGACAGATGAAGCAGAGGCAGATGGGGTGACTCTGTAGTGAAGCAAAGAGAGTGGCTGATCGCACCAAGAATAGGTCTCTTTGGTACCCTGTGCAGTCAATTCAGCTTCATTGTAATGTTTCCTTAGGAGCGCCCAAGACCTCTTCTGAGCTTCCCTGTCAGCTCGTTGTAGTGACCCTATTTTCAGAACGTGAGGTCAATGTCCATTATCGCGAAGCGTAAATTATCGCGAACAAAAACGACTCTTTTCTTTTGCATGCATGCATGTAGTTAGTTCGAACACGACTCAGATCAAAAACCCTAATGTATGGCTCTACGAATAATATGAAATAAAACAGTGAAACCAATGCCACTAAAACTTATGATTCTAAAATTCGTACATGTTCCTAACCTCCCAGCTATCCCAAGAACTTTAATAAGTTAAATTGAAGTTCGTTTGTACATTAAGACCAAATAATTTTCTGTAGTTGTTCACCTTGCGTAAATCGGGAAGATGCTAATTCAGTTCACTCTCTCTATAAATGAAATGTTAATACTTAAAAGTTAATTATCATATTGATCCCAAGTCTAACATTTTGAAAAATAGTTGAAGAAATGAGTCTAGCATTTAGAACTCCAATTTCATTGCTAGAACCCTAGTTAAATTAGCTTTGGAACTGCCAAAAACAAAAAGAGAGGAATTCAGCTCCCCTGCCACATGGGTCCCACTAGCAGCCCCTAACCTCCACGTGTAGCAAACAACCCACTGCACTGGCCCTTTTCTTCTCCACGCAGCTCAACAGGAGCCATTTCCCCATTTCTTGCTTCTTCAAGCTTTTCCCAAATGTCTTCTTCTCCCCTCCAAATTCCATCCAAAACCAAAGATTGAAGCCCTGCATGTTATACCTCCTGATTCCCTGCTTCCTAATCTTCCAATCCATCCAAGAAATATCCACATGCATGAGTTTTTGATGTTCTCAGGAGCAATCTCCTCTGCATCTTCCCCAAATCCCACTTGGGCCTTCTTCTCCAAGCCACCTTCAGCAGCTCCCTCAAGCCAAGCTCCACTGAGCTCCCCAAGAAAACCCCCTGCCGCCGAGGGCCTCCACGCCGCTGCCTCTCTAGGTCTGCCTTGGCTGCCCCGTGGCCGCGCGCCGCCGCTCCAGGCCCGCCGCCGGCCACCCGTGGCGTCCCCGCGCCCAGCCCGC
Source organism: Stipa capillata (assembly GCA_019208055.1). Classification (NCBI taxonomy): domain Eukaryota; kingdom Viridiplantae; phylum Streptophyta; class Magnoliopsida; order Poales; family Poaceae; genus Stipa; species Stipa capillata. The sequence goes on along the minus strand of JAGXJF010004565.1, from coordinate 3,837 downwards.
CGCCTCGGGCCTCACCGCCGGCTGCCCCGGGCTCCCGAGCTCCCCCTCAGCTTCCATGCCGCCGAGCTCGGGCATCACCACCTCGCGCCGTCGCCCTTGGCCAGCTCGCCGCCCGCCGGCCTCTCCTCTGCTCCCCGGCCCCGTCCTTCGGCTCCCCAGGCCCCGCCGTTCCCTGGTGCGCCGCTCCTCCCTAGGTCGCCGCCGCGGCAGGCCGCCTCCCTTGCCGCTGCTCATCCCACGCCGGAGCCTCTGCCGCCCTTGCTTTTCTCCCCGCTGCCTCTTCCTGCCTCTGCTCAGGCCGCCGCCGGCTGCCTTCGGAGGCCACAGCACCAAGCCCCCGAGCAGCTGCCCCTGCCCTCGTCGTCCATCTCACCACCATCGGACGCTGCACACGACGCCGCCGGACCCATCTTCTACTCCAGTGAGGTCCATCCCCAACTTGTTTCTACCCTGTTGACCGAACCGATTATGGTGAGTTCTTAGTGCTATCGCTTACGGGTAGGTTAATGAGATTAGCACAGCTTTGAGTAGATTAGACTTCAGTTGATATACTGTTCAATCAAAGTCGATGTAATCCTGCGTAGTACATTCTCCTCATTAACTAAAGTTATTTTCACCAATTTTTAAGCAATACCCGATGCCGAGTCTTGCTTAGCCATTCAGCTGACATGTTTATTATCATGCTTGTAACAAGATAGAATTGATTTCGACGGAGTTCAGTGCCTAAATAGCAAATGGAGTGATTAATGTGGCCATTTTTCTTATACTGTCCGGAAGAGATCTAATCAATGTACTAACTAATTGTGGCATGCAACAAATACACTGAGGGAACTACGACTGTGTAATGTACTACGTATTAGAGCTAATAATTCTATGAGGTACACTAACAGCTGAATCCACTACTACTTGAGCGCCCATATACCGAATACACTGATAATCTAATTAGTTTACGAATAATTAACATTGATCTAATAACAAGAACCATCAATTAGTAAGTAAAACTAGAACATTCTTAGTGCCCCAACAGTTGTAATAGCTGACCACTTATATGCGCAGGAGGTTCCAAATTAACAAAAAGAAAACACCCATTAACAAAGTCTCGATACCTCGGCAACTAGAATTGATCTTAAGGATTCCAATTGAGTAAAGTCCAAACAGCTTACTGCTTTGGTTAAAGGTAGCTAAATACACATTATTAGATGCAGAATCAACTAATCATTGTGTCTTGCCATGGAAATACAACTAACAAGCTTAATCGTTAACCATTAGTAAGGTTTAGACAAATTAGTATACCGATGGCTCCAATAACCACCAGTTGGGTTCGTGGATGTTAACTATTTTGAATCTGCTAAGGGCTAGTGTGTTAACACCCTAATCCAGCGTAAAGCAAGTAGATCTCAATGCTGATAAGTTAGGGACAATATTCCTCACTGTGAATGTTAGCTATCAATGCGATGTAGGGAATAGTTATTTCTCGAAACCAGGTTAAATGGTGCCTAGCTCAGCCAACCACCTCAATACGTAAACCATGCGAAGATACAAGTGTGCTCTAGCTGATACCTTAGTTGCATATGGTCTCGGTCGAAAATGCACGTTGACAAAACTTTGATACCGGCGTTACCTATTAAATCAATGAACTGGATGTTGGGAATATGTTGTCCCCAAACATTAATGTTTAATCTGGTTGTCTGATCCCCACTGTCATCTAATTACCACGTACACCTGTCATCTTTCGTAAATCGATTCCAGTTGGGTGTGAGGAAAATTAACATGCTACTTCCTTACGGGGAAGAAGTCAGGAAATGCTAAACTTGATTAAATTTGTAGAATCAACAATGCCATGGTTTTGCACAATACTGTAATATACGTTCAGAAATGATTAAATTGCACCTTCGGGATTAATAATATATGCTAGAGAATCTAGCTTAACAGCCAAACCAAAATGCTCAGTATCATAACTCACCTAGAATCCGCGCGAAAATCTAGCATTCCATGCCTGCATCCATGTAGTTATTCATCCACCATTAAAGTTATACCGCAACTAAAACTAAACCAACATCGGGAATGAACACAAACCTGTTTATGTACTCGTATACCTTATTTTAAATCCACCGTAGTTGCATCCATATCACTGGCATTCATGCATCTTCGTCCTTTTCGAATTAGTTCTTAGGGTTGTTTTTCCCTTTTTAGAGGTCGCTTGCTTCTTACCGGTGTTTCAAGTATTCCGGAGTTCTCCTGCATGCTCCCCGCAAGATCAGGAACAACCCGAACAAGGCAAGCAGAGCTTGTTGCATCTTTACCTTCCGTACTCTTGTGTATGCCCTTGTTATATGTGCTATGTGTATGAATGTTTATCTGTGAATTGTCGCAAGTTGCGTACACTAGCATGTGTAGGATGTGTCTTACGTCGAGAACATCTGATGGCTCTTCAACTAAATGGTTAAGTGAGTTGTGAGAGCCGAGGGCGTGCACAATGGGTACGGTTGGTGTTCATCGTAGTTTGATGGCGACGCGGGAGTAAGTAGAGATTTAGTCGTCACACCAACCCTATCTTCAGCGTGTCACCATCCCTTATCACACGTGGACGCTAGCGAGAACCAACACTAAGGATAGTTGGGGGTAGGCATGCACTTTGGAGGCTCGCTACCTCCAAACTGTTATGCACTCACTATGCCTGCAGGGGTTGAGTTGTCGGTAGTGGTTCGAGAGATTAAAATGAACCTTTGAGGATTGGATTAATTTGGATTGGAGTTAGGGGCTGCCCTAATCGAATTGGATGATGTTTGATGGATTGATTTGGATTGAACTCATGGGTTGCCCCAAATGGATTTGGATTCGATAACTTGATCTCGTGGTAAATTAGCTGTGATATGTTGTGTCCTGAGTTAATCTGTTATTTAATCTGTCTTTACTTCACCTTATTAATGTTATGTTCTTAACTTGTATATTGTTACTCTGAGAAGCATCCATGTTTAATTGTTGTTGCACTAGCATGAGTAGGACATTTAATCAAGCACGAATAAGTCTTGCGAGTACGTTCGTACTCACCTAGGTTATTCCTAGAGCTTGCAGGTGAGCCGGTGGTCGAAGATTATTTTGATGATGCCTGAACGTGTGTTTCCTCGGTTGTGTTCGATTGTTGGGATAGTTGTAGCTTTTGTTCAGCGGTCGCTAAGCCGCTGTGGGACTAATCCACTTGTTTCCGCTGTCGTTTAATTTCTCCGTACTCGGATATGCTTTCAGTCATGACTGGATAATGTAAGGTGTTGTCCCATCGTGGACAGTTAATATTAATATCGTATTTGTAGAGCTTTGTTATGGTATCCGAGTTGTTAATTCCAGGCTGCCCTTACGCAATGCGTGTATGATATGAAGCGTTTTGGGTATGCCGTGAAGAGTCGAAGCCGTACCTTGTTCTACTAAGTCGAGCAGGTGTTGGTTGAGTGACCCGCTGGCTGAGATGCTGTGCCGGCCAGGCAGGGTGTGGGCGTGTTCTACCGGGCTTTCGAGCGACCCACTAGCCTCCGGGCTAGGTTAGGGTGTGGGTAGAACTGCTGGGCTCCTCCGACCTTGTTTGTCGTGGTAGGATTCGGGAACGACTCTGAACCTTCACCGGGTCATGGAATCGTACGTGGTTCTGGGAAGATTGGTCGCTTCCGGCTGGCTCGCACGTGGCGGGTGTCGGATCGTTCCGCTTTGGTGCGTACGGCGCAGGTACCGTGCCACCGAGCTGACGAGTCCTTCGGTCCTTGGCGACTTCGCGTTCCCTTAATCATATGCAATTCCGGGTCCGTGACACTCGTTGAGACACCAGAGCCATATTGAAGATAGCAT
>JAGXJF010004564.1:0-23497 GCA_019208055.1 Stipa capillata | reverse complement strand
TAATCTATTACTCAAACACGGAATTCATCTTACAAAAAAAGGGTTCATAAAAATGAGAGAGAGATGGAGGAACAATGGAGATGGAGCTCGATGTGGCGGACATGATTCACATTGCGTGGTGGAGATTGTCTTCCTCTTCTTCCTCCCTTGATCTCCTTTGCAACTTGTAGATGAGTTCCTGATGCAGTGGTAGAGGTAGTAGATTGGATCTAATTGAGGGGATCCCTCCCTCGGGTGACTCTATTGTGGTAGGGTTTCGTGGATGCTAGTCTTGATTTTCATCAGGGTGCCTTCACAGAAAAGGTTTTGATTGACATGATGATGCTATACGCACCCGGTACGGGCATGCGGTATGGGCAACAGGGTCATGCCGCTCGTTGTTTGGCTTACTGGATGCTCCGTTCGGGCTCTTGTTTCTTCGTGGGTGCTCCTCTCGATCTGTACTTTCCAAATATGTATAGTTTGTACTCTTTTCAGCGTTTCCTACACGCATTAAGCCCTAAAGGGGGTTTCGCACAATTCTAGAAGTTAATTAGTCATTAGTAGCAACTAACAAGAATTTATACAGGGAGAACACAATAATTAGGATCAAACATGGAGAAAATGATGAGTAATCCTGTTAAGACAACAGCTTTAAGTCTAGCAAAGCTCCGCCTCCTCATTAGTCAGAGCTCGACTATAGGAGGGACATCCGAGAGTCTTTGAGACTTTGTCCAGCTACACCTCTAATTGTTAGGGTTAGTCGGTTACAGCACGTAACCTTGATATGGGTTGTCTGGAGCTTTGAACCTTGACCTAACAACTACTTGATAACTAAAATACTGACGCCCCCCTTCCATCACTATAACAAGGAACTAGTACTTTTACCTACCTGCAATTAGGCTCCGGCTAAATATCTACCCTCTTAGACGTTACTTTTGTAGGTTGGTCATCTACCCTTATCTATCTAGACAAGAATCGTCCTTCCTAAGTGACAGAGGGTTTCATACACATATATAATATATTCATAATTTGACATCCCTGCTCAAACCTATTTGCTTCCCGTAGATTGATTACCCTAGAATACTTTCGAGGTGATAGGCTCCAACTGCTTTTCCCTGCGTTTGCACATATAAATATCTATAGGTCATAAGAATCGCCGACAGTTGCTTCTTATATTCTTGATCTTCAAGTTGGAATCATTTTGGTCTCTTAGTGCAAACTTCTTAAAGATCTTGTGTGTATTGCCCTTGTCATGCAAGAAATAGACACAACTGTAGCAAGAAATATCATCAACAATGATGAAACCATATGAGTTACCTCCTATGCCCACATAGGTGTCGGGACTGAATAAGACTAGGTGTAGAATTTTAGGTAGACTTGTCGTCATCATGATGTTCTTGGTAGGATGGGGAGAATCAACTTCCTTCTCGGCTTGACAAGTGCTACAAAGTCGATCTTTGTCAAATGCCACGTTCTTGATGCTGAGAATATGTTCAGCCTTGAGTAGGTTGTCTAGGTTTTTCATTCCCACGTGAGCCAACCTTCTATGTCGTAGCTAACCTAAAGTAGATTTTGGAAAGAAGCAAGATTATATACATGATTATTAGAAGAAAATCTACCAAGTAAAGGTTATCTTTCCTAAAACCTTTGAAGACTAAAGAGTGATCATCACTCTTAGTCACAATCACTCCATGCTTGGTGACGTTATACTCAAGATCAATATCACAAAGTTGTGAGATGGATATCAAGTTATAGTTCAAGGACTTCATAAGCAATGCATTAGAAAAAGAGAAGTAATTTGAGATAGCAATTTTACCTAAACTCATTACCTTTCCTTTTGAATTGCCTCTAAAAGTGATGTTCTCATGTGGGGAACCTCTACTATCGAATGATGTGACCATGTCCTTCTCTCCGTTCATATGATTCGTGCATCTACTATCAAGCACCGAAGTCTTTCCACCGGAGGTGTAGCCTTACAAAACAATTAATCTTGTATAGGTCCCCATACTTTCTTGGGTCCTTGGGAGTTAGTCGCAAGGGCCTTGAGAACCCAAATAGTACTCTTCCTCACATGATCACATAGCTTAGCACCAATATACTTGGCGTGGATCTTAACATCCTTGCCTTTCCTAAGCACATCATAAGCTTCTAAATGTCCAAGAAAGTTAGGATGTCCCCTTTTAGCCTCGTGACCCTCAAACATTATAGCTTGCACTCGCTTCTTCTTTGCTTGCACAAACATGGTCTTGGGGTATTGACGAGGAGTCCATGCCTCCCAATGTCATTGAATCTTGGTGAATCTGAGTTCTTCATGATTGAAATTCTCCTTTTGGTGAGTCAAGATCTCTTTTAGGGCCTTACTACCCTTGTACTATTTGAGCAACCCATGCTCAACTTGAACCTTCAACCTAGCATTGTCACTCAATAATGTTGCCTCACAAATAGTAGAGTTAGATGCACTAGCAATATCATTAGAGATTATAGTGGGTAAGTCCTTAGGTAAGAAGCTCATTTAGGACATGACAATTCTACATCCACTTGAGGCAAGGTTGATTGCTTGTCAAGGAGAGAGAGAGATATATATTTATCCTTGAGAGTGTCACGTGAAATCATGATCTTGTTTCTTGATATTCTCAAGACCAAGAATTTCATGAGCACTTCTAAGTTCCTCATCAGACTTCTCAAGTCTATGATGAGACACGTTGGCTCCTTTTACTTGCGTGTTAAGCCCTCATTCTTCTATTTCTCTTTTACAAGCAATGCCTCTTGCTTCTCGAGAGTAGCAACCAACATATCATAACTTGGCATGCTCAACTCAACAAGATCATAAAGAAAATCATCATCACTATCATCATAAGTGGGAGATTTGGAGTTTGAGACTACCTTCGATCCTTTTGCCATGAGGGATTGAGGAGTCTCGTCATAGTTGTTTGAATGATCGGAGAGGAACTTAGTAGGTATTGGGCTTTCCATAGCAAGACTGGCAACTCCGTCATCATGATCATCTTCATCGTTGGAGTCAGAGTCGGAGCATGATCATTTGAGTCTCATTCTTGGAAAACGTGCACTTGAGCCTTGTAGTGGTTCTCCTTCAAGAATTTGCCTTGACGCGGCACTCCTTCTTGTACCCCTTCACATTTCCTTCCTTCTTGTCCTTCTTGGGATAATCAGCGCGTTTTGCCATACTCAAAGCATGCCCTCTTGTTTAGCTTCCTTCTTGTGCCTTTTGAGTACTTGTGGCTTCTTGCTTGGCTGAATAACTTGTTGTTTTCAACATCTTGGAGATTCTTCTCACAAGAAGATCAATGTCTTGAGCTTCAAGTCCTTCATCTTCATCATCATCGCTTGAGTTATCTTCGATGACACGCTTGGCCCTCAAAGTGACATTCTTCTTGCCACTTGATTTTGATGTCATGAGCGCTTCCTTGTCTTGCATTGCCAACTCATAAGCAATGGTTCTTCCAAGGACCTCAGTTGGACTGAACTTCTTGAAGTTATCACTCCCACGGATAAGCATCACCAAGTACTCATCCTTGGGTGAGAGAGCTTGTAGCATCTTCTTAATGACTAAGTGGTTGGTCATCTCGGTGTTTCTGAGTCCCTTGAGCTCATTCATGATGTGGTTGAGGTGGATGTACATGTCATTAACACTCCCATTCTCCAACATCATGAATCGATCAAGCTTGCTCATCAACATGTCAAGTTTTGACTCCTTGAAGGATGAAGTTCCCATCTCCTCAAGCGTGTTCCAAATCTTTTGGCCATCTTCAATTGTGCTCACACGGTTGAACTCCTCTAGACTCAATGCATTGAATATGGAATTGGTTGCTTGAGCATTGACGTGGATGTTCTTATAGTCCACATCGGTGAGCTCATCCGAATTGATCACTGCAAAACCATGTAGCACAACTTGCCATATGCTTGGGCTAATGGCCATTAGACGCATCTTCATTTTGTGTTTCCAACTAGCCTCTACCAACATAGAAACACTCGCTCTCAACGTAGCTAAACCTAAAAGATAAGAGCACAAGGTTCTAATACCAATTGAAGGATCGAGGATGAAGTTAGAGGGGGGGAGGGCGAATAGACTCTTTTAAAAAAATACTCCTAATCAAAACTAGAAGTAACCTTAGTATACTAGTATCAAAATGAAATCACAAGTAAGACTAGCAACCTAAGCAAACAAACAAGCAAGCATCAAAACATATGCAATAGAGTATGCAAACATGCAAACACGCAGGGACACAACTATTTGTTGTCGAAATTCAGACTTCTAGCGAAGTCCTATGTCTCTGTTGAGGAAGCTTGGTCCAATGACCAAAGCCAACAAAACATGCTCTTCTCTCCAGAGGTTTGCCGATGCGAAGCCTCCCTTTCTTCTTGGTAAATCTTCACCTTACAGTGGGCGAGCTCCAACCATCACAAATGCTTGGGGTGATTCACAACTTCCTTGAATGCTCTCTAAGAAGTGCTAACCCTTCCCTCTCTTTTCTTCCCTCTCAAGGAATAGCACTTAGAAGTGAGCAGGAGAAGATCTCAAATGGTAGGAGCAAAAGAATGGATGAGCAAGAGAGCATTCCAGCTAGAGTGGGTGGGTGTATTTATAGACAGCTCTCAAAATCTATCTGTTATGCACCTTTTGCACTACTCGGAGGCTCCGGATGAACATGACTAGAGGCTCTGAGATTCAAAACAATGGCTAATTTGAGCTGTTCAGAGCAAGACATCACACCAGCCAAAGGTTCCGAAGGATTCAAACTTCAAAGCCATTCTAACAATCGGAGGGCCCAAACAAGATGCGTTAGGAGGATCTGGACAGAAAACAACCTTCTGTCCAGAGAAGAAAAGATGGTTCAAATGCTTTAGATAGAACTCACTCGGAGTGTCCGGACACACATCTTTCAGAGGGCCCAGGTGAGATCAGCACACAAGACAAAGAAGCACGTTTTCAGTTAGAGGTTCCAAACGAGAACTACACGGAGACTCCAGATAGAAGAAATTCCTCTGGATAGAAAGCTTGAAGAACTTTGAAGAAACGCCACTCGATGGTGATATATCAAAAACATATCATGTTTTCTAAGTTTAATTTTGTCTTTTTGTAGTATTTCCATTATGTATTTTCTGCATTATTTAATAAACTACTAGACTACCGGATTTTTCCTCTTATTTTGTATAAGTAGGAAAAGCAACACAAAAATCCAAAAATCTAGTGTTTTCAGGGATGTTCAGGAGGGGGATTGCTTCGCACGAAAGGAGGGAGTGAGATGCAGCACCAGGTGGTCACGTGGCAGGGTGTCGCGGCCCCATCTACCGTGGCAACCTGTCACTTGGGCCACCTAGTGGCTTGGTTGGCGGCGCCCTGTCGCGAGTAGATTCATTTCTCCCTCAAAGGAACCCAACAGATAGAGGCCGAGGGACAGATCCGGAGGTTCCCGCCAGGAGCCCTAGCTTTCCATCTTCATCAGTACCACAAATTCCACCCATAGATCATCTGTTCCAGCAAGCCTCCATTGCATGTTGCTCCTTGTAATCCATCTACTATCATCAAGACCTTCAAGATTGGTTTGTATTTTGGTATTCACTAAGATACAAATTCAATCTTTTATTCATTCTTCTTGATTTGGATGATGTGTCAGTAGTCCATCGAAGCTAAGAGATTGTTAGTAGTAACTATGTAACATTCTCTATGTTTGTGATGGCCATCCATCTTCGGTGCCATTAATTATGTTATTATGATTGCCATCCATCTTTGATGTAATTAGTTTATTTATTAGGACTGATTATGAATATTTGTCTAACGCCCCAAAAGGGATCATAGTAGTTTTTGTTTGTCTTGTTGTTTCCCTTTGCTAGACAAGGCAACAATGCTGAAGAGGAGATGATGCTTGGTGGATGAGTCACAAAAGTCGACTGATTCAGAGCCATAAGATCCAATCTACTAGGAGAAGGCATGAAGCATAATATTTTTATTCCATAACTAATGCATAGTGAGAGTGGCACAAACTTGGATTAGTTGTAAATGTGCATAGTATTTTTTATGATGAAAAGGTTTCTCCATTAGTTAGGAATGTACCATAATTGTGTCTTATGCTACCCTAGAGTCTCAATGTTAGAATTGTTACCAGTGAAACTATATACTCATGCCTCATTTTTAGCCATTACAACACCTCTCCTAGCACTTTTAATATTTATTTATTTTCTATTTTTATTTGTTCCAAAAAATTATTTATTTTCTAAGTTATGTAATTGCTACTTTTAATTGTTTATTGCATCCTTGAGGTTCACAACTATTTAAGAAGGTTAGTTTTGCACCTCAACCTTCACGTTTGTTATTTTTAAGTATGATTTCAGATTTGGACCAAGTGAGATCAATCACCGCTTCCCTTAGGATTTGACATTTTTCTCATTGAAAAACCTACAATTGATCCTATGCACTTGTAGGTCATCAAGTGGCTCTGGACAAAATAAAATGATTCAAGACAGAAGACATTTGAGCTCTCGGAGGGTCCAGATGAACACCGCTCTGTGGCTCTGAGCAAAAGATATGATTTTGGACAGAAGCCAAATAAAACACTGAAGGGTCTAAGCCACTCGGTGGCGCTGGTCAAGCAAAGGACTCTACTCACACACTGTTCATAGGTTCTAATCAACCAATCCGGAGCCTCCTGAGTACATTAACAAATTTGTGTGGGGATCACTTACGAGATTCGAGAGGTTAAGAATTGGATCCTACTGAGCATCACAAAAGAGTAATCCACACTAGCTAGATACTACTTGCCCCTTTGATAGTACGGCTTGCCTATCACACAATGTGATTATTTGAACCACTAAAATTAGCTACAAAAGGCCATTAATCTTCAATCCATGCAAGCCATAAATTGTTCAGTCTTTTTAAGGGGTGGTCAACGCCATTTAATCGGGACTAAGACCTGGCCAACACTTGATACATTCCTTAGTCCCTTAATCATTTTTCATTAATCGTCAAAACCCACTTAGGGGATGTAGATGCACTTTCCGAATTCTAAAGCACTGTGTCGAACCGATCTCGGCCAGAGGGTAGCATTGTCGAAGGCTATGCAAGTAAAGAAGTCATCGAGTTCTGCATCGACTACATGGCTGTGTTAAAACTGATAGCTTTTCCTCAATCTCACCATGAGGGCGGCTAGGGGGTATCGTGACCATCTGCAAGAAATTATATCGATCCTGAAGTGAAGATTCATGATCAAACTGATTTCACGGACTTGCAACACATGGCTGTAATGGGTTGTACATCAGCCAGCACAAGGCCAAGCTATGGAAGGATAATCCAAAAGCGACGGATGCTTACATGAGCAACCTCATGGGCTTTTGTTAGGTGACCGACACTCACATGGTTGGCAGAATGATCATCATTTACACTTAAACCTGGCAAGAGATGGACATAAATGGGTATACATTTTATACAAGAGATCGTGATTTTATACAAACCAGAACATTGGTGTCTGCATAGATTCTCACGATACTGGGCACATAAAGGAGATTTGGGAGCTAGACTATGTAAATTTCAAAATTCCCCTGTTTTGGTGCTATTTGGATCAATCTCTCACAGGTGAAAGTTGTAAGCACGGCTTCACAAAGGTCCACCTCACAAGAACTACATACAAAGATAAACCATTTATATTAGAAAATCAAGTTGATCAGATCTTCTATGGAACCGACCCTTCAAATAAGAGATGGCACGTAGTTATGCACTCGAAAAGGCACAGTTTTGAATATGAGTACAATTAATTTGAAGAGATGCCTTCTTCTTCAGATGGCAAATCGGTCAATAAAGAATCTAGTGAGGATGAAGCTGCCCATGTATGCAACAATCATCATGAACGACCCACATTTGTAGAAAACTAGAAGTATGTCTAGTATGCAATTATGTGGATTCCATAATGTGATATACAACATTTATTTATGTGGATTCCATAATGTGATGTTTAATATGTATTAAAGTGGATTTCATAATTTGGACGAAACATGTGAATTACGAATTTAAAATAAACCATTAAATTTAACTAGATTCATGATGAAATTAAAATAAAAACAATTCAATTTGGAGATAAAGCATTAAAACTTATGAAATTAAAATATTAAACCATTTTATTTAAAGAGAAATCATCCAAAATTATGAAAGTTATGAAATTAAAAGAAAAAATTTAGTTTGGAGAGAAAGCATTCAAGCTTTTGGAATTAAAGAAAATCCATTCAATTTAAACAGAAATCATCAAAATTTACGAGAGTAATGAAATTAAAAGAAAACAATTCAATTTGGACATAAAGCATTCAAAATTATGAAACTAAAATAAAAACCATTTAACTTAAAGAGAAATTATCCAAAATTATGAGATTTATGAAATCAAAAGAAACAATTCAATTTGGACAGAAAGCATTCAAAATTTTGAAATAAAAATGAAAAATCATTCAATTTAAAGTGAAATCAGTCAAAATTGTGAGAGTTATGAAATTAAAGGAAAACCAAATCAATTCAGAGAAAAAGAATTTAATATTATACAATTAAAATAAAAAACCATTCAATTTATAGTGAAATCATTCAAAATTGTCATGTAGAGAGCGAAAAACCATTCATTAAGTGTGAGAATTATGAAATTTTGAAGAGAAAACATTCAAAATTTTGAAAAAAAACCATTCAATCTTGTGATAGATATTAATAAATAGAATCAATTTTGGAAATTGATATCACATGCGGTTCTCAGTAAGAACCGCTTCTTTGTTTGCGTACCTGCTCGGATGTCTGTTTATGCAGACGGTTCTCGTATAGAACCATCTACGATGGCCCATCCGACATACTACTAGGGTTTTCCCTTCGGCCACATTTGACAATATCGCTAAGTTTCGAGCACCACCGCCCTCCCCCTGGCACTATTCTCGCCCTCACCCTAGCCCTCGCGCCACCGATTGTTGCCCTCCTGCCCTCCGGTCGCGGCCTCCTCCCTGCACCGATCGCTCCCAAGATGCGCCAACTTAGCTCGTCACCCTTGCACTTTGCCATCCATGTGTCTATTGCCCTCGCGCGCCATCACCGATGCACCCATCGTTGGTGGCCCCCAAGCTACATCGTCCTTGGTCATCCTTGCTGTCGGCGTAGAGACGCCTCTAGCGGTGGTCCGGAGGGACCCCCTTTTGAGTTCGGCCCAGGGGAGTATTGAGTTTCTTACGAGCCTTGGTGTGGATTAGAGTTTAGCGAATAAACCCGGTGGCTAAGAATGAATTGACGCAAGGATTTCCCCAGGTTCAGGCCGCCCCTGAAGGCGTAATACCCTACGTCCTGCTTGTTTTTTGTATATATGGGTGTATATGGCAAGTACGATGAGTTACAGAGGTACGCACTGTTCTTCTTCTAGCTCTGGCCCGGAGGAAGAACGGTGCTTCTTCGATAAGGAGTAAACTTAGAGAGATCTAACCTAGGAAAAAAGAGCCAACCCTTTGCATGGACCAGGCTCTCCCCTTATATACTCGGGGGAATACCACATAGGTCGGCAAAGGAGAACATGAGCTGTACTTGTGCCGTAGACGACGTGGGCGCTACTGGAAGCGCCCACACCTTCATTTAATGCCCACTTGAGACTTTCGGCCGGGCCGTCGCCTCGCGGCGTGTCGGAGCAGGGGCTCTGACACCTTTGCCTTCGGCGGGCCCCGCGGACGGAGACTTACGGGGTTCCTTCTGACTGGGTTGGTAAGTCGTCCCCTCACGGGCCCCGTGGGTCAGCCTCTCATGCCGCGCAATTGGCCGCGCGGCGGCGTCCCCCATGGGGTGAAAAGGTTGACAGCGACAGGGCATGCGGGGCGGCGCGCTTGGTCGGTCAAAGAATCGATCAGCCCGGGCCCACCCCTCAGAGAGAGAGAGAGGGATAGCTAACAGAGCTTATCGCCTGCACCAGTGGGACCCGGTCTGATCGTCATCATGCCCTCACAGGGCTTTGGGTTCCCCGTTGAAATGACGGGCATTAAATGCCTCCGCCAGGGCGGAGGCTTGCTGGAGAAGCTTGGCGCTGGACGACGTGCATGGACGAGGGCCCCACCAGAGGACACGTCATTCCCCGGGCACTCGGCCCCGAGCGACCTCCTTCGCTAGGAGGGGCGCCAGTTGTCTTCTACGCGCCCCTGAGCAACCCCGAGCGCTCAGGGAGCACCCGCTGGGGGGGCCGCTCGGGGCGCCTTAAAGGAGGAGCCCGAGGGAGAGTGCTCGGGGGGCGGACCCCGAGCGCTCCCCTGGGCCCCACATCTGCCAAGATGCCGAGCGCTCGGGAGGGGACCCCGAACGCGCCCTTCGTCTTCTGGGACGCCGAGCGCTCGGGGACGGACCCCGAGTGCTCGCTCAGCGCATGGGCCGTGGATTCCCGGAGGCCCACGATTCCTTCTGGTTGGCGGATGCAGCCTCTGGAGGAGACCCCTGATTCCTTGGGATTAGCCGCGGGCTCCGTACGACGATCCGGGTGGGGCCCAAGGCCCCAGCGACCGGAGCGCCACGCGTCACCCTCTGCGGTATCTGGTTGGCCTCCGCCGGCGGTTAGGGGTACCCTGGGCCCCATTCCGCCGACACTTGCCATCACCGTCAATGACCCTCGCCCTCGCCATCACCATGGAAGGTCGGAGCACCTCCACGAGCCGCCGCCTCCTCCCCAAGCCGTGGGCACCTAGAAACAGTGGCTGCATCTCGCGCTGGCTAGCATCCTCCTCCTCGTCAAGCTGTGCAGCGCTCCTTCCCAAGTCACGCCGCCCCTCACTAGTGAACTTAATGGTTGAGAGCTCCCCATCTCCCTCTCTAATTTTTATATTCCATTAAAATGCATCTAACAGTGGATTAAAATGAATTTGAACCTGATGTTATTGAGATTATGTTGTGATTAACTATGATTGAAATATAGCTCAGTGAAATATAGTAATGGTTATATTTTTCCTTGGTGAAATATAGTAATTTAATTAGATTCATACACTGTTGTTCTTTCTAGGGTTTTCATATGCCCTATGTAGAGCTCATATTGATTGCTATATGATTATGAAGAACTCATATTTATCTCTATATAAAGCTCATATTGTTATATCAAGTTGGGTATTTTGGTAGTAGCTTATTTAAATTATGGCAAAAAATTTCATTTTCATATCAATTCGGCTAATTCAATTTTTTCTTTGGCTCTTGTTTATGAAATGCTAATTCATCCATATTGATAATTATAGAATTTGTTGATCCATATTGATACTTAGCTATTTTAATTATATTGATTGATATGTAGTGCTCATATAGTTATATCAAGTTGGGAATTTTGGTACATGGCTTATTTGAGTTATGGAAATTTATTCATTTTAATATCAAGTTAGGAAATTTGGTACGTATCTTATTTAAATTATGGAAATTTTGTTCATTTTCATATCAAGTTGGGAATTTTGGTTCGTAGCTTCTTTAAATTATGGAAATTTTGTTCATTTTCACATCAATTCATCTAATTCATGTTTTTTTTCTTTGACTCATGATTCTGAAATGCTAATTGATCCATATTGATAATCATTACAATTTGTTGATCCATATTGATACTTAGCTTACTTAATTATACTGACTTAAGTTGGGCATTCTCTTTCTGTTTCTAAAATCATTCTTAATAAATCCATGCTTTTGTTAATATCCTTTTAGAAGATGTCGTCCCGTCATCCCTCGCCCTCACCGTCGGCTTCCGGGACTGATTATGATACCACATAGAGCACCCAAAAAATGTCGAACTACCTTCGGGATCGTTGCATGAACATGAGTGCCCTTAACCTTTTCAAATCTTGAAAGAAGGTTGACAAATAAATGCGCCAAGTTCTGGTGGATGATATCCATACTTCCTTCATCATCCCTCTAGAACTAAAGCCCCACGTCGAAAGAGATGTGATGAAAGTGGCTAACATGGCTTGGAATAAGTTCAAGTTTATTCTCATCAGATACTACATCGAAAGGATGAGGAGCCCTTCACTGTGGACAAATGGATGGACCACAAGATGCAGGCCTGATTTAATGATGAACCAGACTGAAGAATTTAAGGCCAAAAGTGCAATGGTGAAAGAAATCATGGTCAAGAACACACACCATCACAAACTCGGCAACTCTGGGTATGCGACTAAGGTGGAGAAATGGATAGAGGAGGAGGAGCGAGCATGCCTTAATGACCAGCCCCTGCCACTTCCCAACATAGTTGGACGACGTGCTCTTCATGCGAGGGATTTAGAAACCACGTCCTCTAGTGCCACCTCCTTCTAAAACCCCGCAATCCAAGAAGTCTACACAAGATTGGTAACATGTCGATTAACTATCTGGTTTATAATATGTCCTTAACTTTATTAATAACTTGTTATGTTGTTGCACGAAGAGCTATCTACACAAATCTCCCCCTACGAATTCCCCTCGTGTGACCTAGGACCGAGGAGCACCCAGGTCACATGAGGAGAACATGTGCATACGCTACCTGGAGAGATGGATGCCCAGAGGATCTACATCAATACAAGAATAAGAGATGGCCAAAGCCGAGTGTGAAGCAAGAGAAATAGTCAATCTTACATAACATATCACCAACAGGGTGGAAGTGAGAGTCAGTGATCGTATAAGAGCCCTTGAGGATCTGGTCGTCATGGGCTCACGAGGAGACATTCATTTACAAACCAACCCCCTTCTAACCAAGGAATGCGACATCACATATATTGTTGATGAGATCTTGGTAAAATCTATGTCACTTTAATGTTTCACTTATAGTACCTTGAAAGCTATATGTAGATAATTATTATATTGCTTATCGTTTATTTACATTAAGGATTCAACGCGGTGCAATCTATTAGTGAGGCTTCTAGATGACAAGTCCTTGGAGGTTGCAACTGGGATGGCCTATCCATCCAACGATGGCGACCTCATGCATGGTGTGCGGATAGCACGGGTGAAAGTGCATCTAGACCCCTTAAGTGGGTTTTGATGATTGAAGATAAGAGATTAAGAGATTAATACGTTCAATGAGTATTTGAATAGGTGAAAGTCCCATTGGCGAAGACGGTGATTGGTATTTCCATTTAAAATACTCCTTTTATCGTCTAAATTGAGTATAGGACCATCGTACTATTAAGAGGGGTGCAACATAGATGTTTGTTAGTGAACTTAGTGCTCAAATAAATCAATGCTTGTTTAGCGAGAGTCACAAGTTCACAACACGAAAATCGGTTAGTTTCTTGTTAGTTAAATTGGATGTTCCGACATGAGGTTTGGCTGTTTTGACCAGATTGGAACCTTTGGTTTTTGCAAACATTGAGCTTTCGGGTTGTTTTGCTAAGTTGTATCAGAAGTTCTAATGTCTCAAAACGGAAGTTCTGATCTGAGTTAGAAGCTCCGCTTTTTCCCAAAATCAGAGCTCTCTATTTCATTTGTTAGGGTTACCTAGAAGTTTTGATATTTGTATCCAAGTTCTGATCAACCGAAAGTTCTGATTTTCCCAAAACCTGCTCACTCTGTTAGGCTATTGGAAGTTCCGGTCATGGGATCGCATATCCTGATATTTTCTTTTTGGCAGGTCTCTGTGTGGGGTGTGAATTGTAGTCATTGGTTTTTGAATGTCAGAAATTTCGATCAGTGGATTGGAAGTTCGGATGTGTCCTGGAAAAATGCCCAATGGCTAGTTTTTGAGAGGGGAGTATTTATGTTCTCCTACACATTTTTACTTCTACAACTCTTCAAACAACCATATTCTCCTTTGCTCACTTGTTTTCATGCCATCCAGGAGCAAAGCCCCTCTTCTCCCGAATGCTTGAGCTTCCACCTGTTGAGAGAGAGAGAGGTGAGTGCTAGAGAGAAAAAATTGATTCTTGAGCACTATAATTTACCTCCAAGCCTCTTCGTATGCATTTTTTATTCTTGAAGGTTGAGAATTCCTAGATGGTTAAGAGTCGCTCACGAGCTCCCAACTTGGGGTGAGCCATAGGAAAGTTTGTGAAGGCTAGATTTCATCTCTGAAAGGGAAGAAATACCATAAGGAAGCTAAGAAGTGCTTTGTGTAACATCGGAAGGAAAAGGGTTGAAAGAGACCTGGCTCAAGTGTCACCGAACCTCCTCCATGGAGACGTAGGATCCCCTTAAGGATTCGAAATTCGGGAACCACTTCACCTTGTCTTGTCTCCCTTTGGTTTATTTATTCCGCTCCCTTTACTTTCTTGCAAGTTTATTAATTGCTAGTATCATCTTTATTGTTGCTAGCATCATTTAGGATTGCCTCACTATAGCTTGCATTAGGGAATCTTGAATTCCACAAATTATCTTGTTAAGACGAAGAATGTGACTAAAATTTGTAGTGGCCTATTCACCACCCCCCAGGCCTTCATTCAATCCTTCAGCGGGGGAACATGAAAGTCACTGTCATCAAAACTAGGCTCTAGTAACACATAGTTGTGCTACTATAGTTTAGAAAAGGTGTTACTGATGCTTATAGTAACACATTTTTTATGTGTTCTTATAACCCGTATTACTACTATGTGTTTATTGTAGCTCATAGTAATTGTTCCTATATGTAATAAAAGGTATTACAACTATGATGTAGCAACACAAGTCATATGTGTTGCCATAGGGCCTAGTAACACCTTATAACTGTAGCAACGTAGTTAGTAACATATTTTTTTAGTTGTAGCAACATGGCTAGTAACATTTTTTTCTGTAGATTGTAACACAATTTTTATGATTGCCAATTATGACTGTAGAGTCTGGTAACACCATTTGATATCTTTAGCAACATAGTTAGTATCGGTTTTTTTTAGTTGTAGCAACACAATTAGTAACACTTTTTTTCAAATATCGTAACATAATTTTTTTTGATTGGCTGTGAACCTAGTAACACCTTTGTCTGTTTGTAGTAACATAGTTAGCAAAAATCTTTTCTAAATATTGCAACTCATGATTAACAACTTGCTAAATATAATATATTCAATTTAGAAAATTTTTATTCATACTTCTGGGAACATAGAGAGAACGATAAGCGTGATACCATGATAATAGAAAGCATCATGACTATAATGAGCATAGCACACATACACATTGCATTAAGTAAGTATTTAAATACTAATATTGTCCACATAATTTGTTACCATTTATAACAACTTGTCCGTAGAGAACACAAGTCTGCAAGAAAACATTACATTTTCAATCAATTAATGTAAACAAAATTTATTAGTACATGAATTCCTCGTGCAATAATTTTCTTCATGATCTCGTCACAAATCAGAGCATCCAAAACTAACTCAACCATTGATCTTCTAACAAGAACGTTTATCTTCAGAGTTGCAATCAAATATATCATATATATGTATATATATATATGTGTGTGTGTGTGTGTGTAATTACTCAAAATTCATGAAGTAATTATGAACGTACGGATGCTGAAGGCCAAGCTATTGTTAATCTTGAGGCAAAAGCATCGTCAATCGTCTTGCAATTCTCCCGTTCTCTTACCAAGGCCTCATCTTCCACAATAGGTTGATCGACTCTCACATGCATAAATTCACCACCTAACTCAACACCACCAACCAATGTATTTGATCTATCGCAAAATATCATGTGCAAATGCCCATTTGGTGCAAATTTTGCAAATTCCCAGAAAACCATAGGTAGAAGTCTTCAAAAATTCTGAAAAAATTCACATATAGGTGAGGATATGATCTACATCCCTGCAAAATTTCAACTTCAAATTCGAAACCGTTTGCGAGCAACAAAAAAGAAAAATCAGGTCTGTTTACGTTCAAAACAGTGCAAAACAGTGTTTTGCACTGTTTAACACTTATACAAACCCAATTTGTCTTTTTTGTTGCTCACAAACGGTTTCGAATTTGAAGTTGAAATTTTGCAAGGATGTTGACCATACCCTCACCTATACGTGGATTTTTTTTCAGAATTTTTGAAGACTTCTATGTATGATTTTGAGAAATAATTTTCATATTTGCACCAGATGGGCATTTTCACCTGATACGCCCCCTTGATCTATAACCCAAAACAGTAGCATATTAAAGTGTTGAAGACTTTAATATTACTACAGTACCAACTTGTATTGGTATCAACATTACCATTAATTGACAAACATAAATAAATTATGTGAGCAAGATCCAATACGAACACTATGTTCTTTTACCTTCATTGAAGGAGTATGCCTCTGTTTTCAGGGCATATAGCCTAAAGTCTTGTTTTGAGCATCTTGTTCCTGTGGTCTTCTCAAATTGTCATCCATCTCCTTGTTCTTTCTCATCTATGGAAAGACACGACAAAAATGGTTGTTACATCCTTGTGATTTTGCCATCTAAATTTCCCAATGAATTTTTTCTATAAACAGAAATATTGGACACACAATCTTACATGGGGTAACATCATTTTTCTACCCTCAAGAGAGTTTATTCTATACACCTCGAACTTAAAATGTGGAAAAAATATTCATTAAGCACTATTCAACAAACTAGAGCAAATAATGTAAGTATGACATTTAATTGCACTTGAGTGCAACCACAAAGTATGAGATGCATAGGAGGAGAACCAAAATTTTTAGTTGTTTAGTCTCTATGAGTCACATGTCAACCCATCATGGTTTGAATAGTGATGTTTTATTGGAACCTTTTCAATGCCAAGGTATCAAAAACAGTTTTATTTGTCCCATTTGATGCATGATTAATCATGATTAAGAAGCGGTGGCTTTGAATTAGATGATCAGTATAGGGTTGATAGATAAACTAAAAAACATTCATGTCATACGTACGAGCAAAAAATAATGATATATCAGCAATAACTATAACCAACGCCTTGGATCACATGATCATAGTACATATTTGTATGAGAGAGCCAGGAGTCAAGAAGGATAAACAAGAGCCTAATGTTCCATCTCATCCCCACATATTGTGTGCTTAAATTGTGATGCGCTGAAAGTCTTTTCTGTAGTATTAAAATTAGAAGCCTTTTTGTATGGTGGCTTGTACCTAAACTGAGTGTGCCTCGGAACATCATATATTAAAATTTGGATGACACTAATCATTTGTTGTACCATGCCCAACTACTTCAAACAGTATGAACAGTTTAAGAGAGAAAAAGGACAATGTTTTAATGGAGTTGTTAAGCTGCTCCTATGGAATAAATAATTAATGTGACATATGTTAATGCTCATGGCGAAGACATAGTCACATGGCTATAGTACACTAGCTAACTAGTAGATTTCTCTACATAGAAATTACCTCTTGTCAAAAATCAAAACTTGGGGGTGGTGGTGATGATGATCCAGCTTGATATAGTAACTGATTGTGATCCTCATACTCAGGATGCTGCTTCCATCATATAACAATATAGATCAACTAATTAATAAATTGTAGTGTATCATTATATCACGAATAACTACAAGGCCCTAACCTTTTCTCCTACAAGGACCGCATCATTACCCTTGCACATGTCATGTTGGTGTAAGATAGTATCTTTATTCTACAGTTTAAATGCACAAGCATTAGTTATTATGACGTATGAAGCACATAAATGGTCCAAGTATACAAATAAATAGATTTACCAATGTTATATTTCTTTGCTCAATCAATGAGCTTACTGGATCAGGTTCGTTGCAATGAACTCTCTGCATATTGAAGTATTGATAAAGAGAATTTGAAGAGAACTAATAATGGTTGAAAATATTGACAAATACCTTCCTTTTAGCATGTACTAGTGGTTGAGATGTACCATTATCTACTATCTGGAAATTTTCCTACAAAATTAAACAGTGTTTAGTAAAATATTCATTTGAATTTTACCCAAAAAAGTAATCTTTACCCCGTCCATCTCGTTGTTGCCATGGCCTTCATCCTTTTTTTCAACACTTGAATAATTTGGGCTTGCTCTTCTATATGTTGCTTGAGCTTTGTTATTTCCTCCCTAATCTCAATCTCTCCTTCAGATGATGATCCATTTCTTGTTGTCATATTGATGTTCTTGAGATAACGTGGTGTCCGACCATAAACTTGCTTAGGAATTGGAAGCATACCCATGCCATGCACTTGCCCTAGTTTTTCATTCCCCAAAACTTGATGCAAGGCATCACCTTTCCATGCAACTTTTCCCCGGTCATTTTGTGCCAACTCCGGTTGTTTATCAATTAGCTTTTCTAACTCAACCTACAAGAGAAGAATTATGCATATTATACTTGTTAGATTGAATAATAACTTGATAACTTGAAAACATCGAATGTATATAGCCTACCACGTGCTCATCTTTATCTTTAGTCTTTTTTCTATGAGTTGCTAAGTAAACTTTTGCTCTATGTGGTTGTTTCTTTTCAGGGTCCTCTTGTCGCTGCAAAACAAGAAGTAAAAGTGATATGATGAAAAACATGGAGGGGAGCATTTAACAAGACAAGATTACTCACCAGGTCCTCAGCCCAACGAGCATAACTCTTTGTCCCTGCTATATGGGTTGTCTTCACCATTGCATGACTTGTTTTATTCTTCTCACTTATGGCCTGTAATAATAAGTCATAACGTTAGTGCATCATTTAACATCAGCACAAATAGTCTAATTTAAATGACGTAAAGCTTACCCTTCCTTCTTTGGACTTCCAAAATTTGACAAGTTCACGCCATTGGTCTTTCTCCACATCTTCTTGACAAAGCTTATACAAATCTTTTTTTTCATTAAAGATATCTTTTTTCAAACTAGCCTTGAATCTTCTCCAATCTCTTCCAGTCGTTTTCAGTATCCAATTGTCACATTTAGCAGGATATGAGAACTTTGTCTGAAATTAAGTAAGAAATAAAGAATGAAGATAAACAGCTAGGATAGCATTTTACTTAAAGCAGATGCACTGGTGTATAAGTAAAATAACATGGATAGCTAATAGCACTCTATTTTATTTTCTTGTTACATTCCAAATACCTGTACGCAATGTAGTATTGTTTCTGCGTCGCCGTGCTTCTTGACATCACGCCAATCTTTCTTATCAAGTGGACAATAGCCTCCAAGTCTAGCTATCGTGCCCAAAAACTTCCCTAAGACTCCACCTTCTTCCCCGATAGGCTGGCCAAGAGTATTGCATTTTACAACTATCCGTTCTCCCTCTGGCATATTCCAAACAGCTGGCAATGTTGTTCTTCCACGCTTATCGACCACCTTACCATCACCTGTAAAGTTAGTTTACAACAGTACTAATTAATGTTTTCCCTCTAACATGTTCCAATCAGCTATAGATCACTGCTAGCCCACCTTGGTTTACCTACCATGAGATAATTTTTCGTGTTCATCTATATTTATTTTATTTAACACAATAAGAACTAATGCACAATAAGTGGTAGTAGTTGCATCATTCTCTTTATCAGAAGCCTAAAAATATAAACTACTTGGTTTGGAATTTTAAATTATACCTGACAGGACGTTGTTATCTTGATGCTCAACACAATCTTCTTTATCTTCCAATACTTGTGTCTCAAGCATTGGCTCACCCAGTAGCAGAGATAGCTCACCAGTGTTGCAGTCTCCATTAGTGCATTTAGCATTGCTCTGAGTCACATTCAACTTTTTTGATCTACGCACTTTTCCTGCAAAGAATTCAGGCATCACTAATTAAGAGGTTAGATACAAATTAGTTGACCAGAAGGTAGAAACATTAGAATATGGTGCAAAATATGGAATGCATTACTAACTATTGTTTTCCTGGTAAACAAAGTAGTAATTGAGCTTTAGACTGCATGTACTTTGTGGCTTTCTCATCCTAGGTAGCACCACTCCTTCCTCAAAGACACCACCATCCTCTAAGCCAGCAATGAGGAAATTATCCTCACTTGGAGGGTCAGATGGAGCAATATCAATGTTGGCTCTCTCCTTGAACACATACAATCGGACACTTTTCTTAATCTCATGCTCAGGTATCATTTCCCTCACATGACTATCATTATCGATGTGAACAAGATAGCCCCTCCCATGTGTGTATACTCTCTTGTAATACAGAAAGTCAATTGCTTGGAATCCAACTTGTTCGATCAAGCTGACCAACTCAAAATAGGAAATGACGTCCTTGTCCATTGACTTTTGTTGAACTCTCTGGCCTTGATTTCCATCTTCGTAGTGCAGATTTATGTTCCACATTTCTACATCCATCCTACAATAGCATGAAAAAGTCATAATAGGAATGGTAAGAAAAAGAAAGTCAGCAAAACAGTGTGCGTCAAAGCTTTGCATGCTAGTGAACCTGTTACTAAGTAGATCAGCAACTTTGAAATAACCTGCTTGAAGGAAAGTGTCAAATGAATGGCAGCCGCAAGCATGATAACTCAATGGGATAACCATAAGTTTAATTGACGAAGTGATAATAGCAACAGTGAGGCCATGTGGATATGATTCAAATCGTGATATTAGAGAGCTAATAAAAAGACTGGTTGGCATGGTACTTAAGAGGGTGATAATCCACCAGAATGCTTAATTAATTTTTTAGAACATCGATCGTGTTGTTATTCCAACCCTGATTGAGCAACATCACCACCTGAAGAGTGCTAATTTCAGTGATTAGATGTGTAGAGCTCAGGTTCAATAATCACCCCTAAAACTCTTAAAACACTACACGGCAAGTTTCTTAATAAGAGAGCTTAAGTTAAAAGTATCCTGGCCTGATATATCACTCATGCTTTATCATTTTGCTAGCTCTAGCTCTAGTAACAGTGCTAGTAAGATGCATCCGTCATTCGTATTGGTATTAAGATGCATCCGTATTGATAATTAAAACTGAGCGGAACTATGCTAGCAAAAAAAATCAGAGTACTACTACTAGTAAGATGCATCCGTATTGGTTACTAGTGAGAATGGTTAGCTATACATCCCTAACCATGTTATACATGGCTGAGCAAAACATCAAATGGTTGGAGTATAGTGCATGTCAATTAGTTTTAGATTGATGTATGAAAATTTCTAGTCCTAATCATATAATCAATCCGTCAGATGATGTATGGCCAGAACACCCAACAGATCATGGTGTATCAGGGGTTTCCTTTTTCTAAGGCTGAACAGCGAATGCATCAAACACTAGCAGAATAGATCAGACAAGGCCTCCAAGAATGCATCGAACTGGTCACTAATTGCAAAGCAAGATGGGAACCCACCAGAATAGATTAGATCAGCAGTGCAACGTTCCCGGCAGTAATGATAGCTCCCAACGTGGCGGCGGCACACTGCTGCAGATAACGACCTGGAGAGGCAGCGGCACAGGGGCATGGCTCGCTGGCGGAGAGACTCCCTCCTAGCAGCAGCACAAGGGCGCGGCAACAATTTCGGGGAGCCAGCAATGGTGGTGGCAGAGGCAGACTCCCTCCAGCGGCGGCATTGTGGGCAGATTGGTTTTTTCTGGGCTGTGATCGAAGATCGTGCGCAGTTATTGGATCGTGCGATGTGGGGTGGAGGGAATTTTTTGTTTTAGCGCCAAGAAGTAATACACAGGTGGGTTTTCATAGAACCAAAAAAAATGTAAGTTACTTTGCGTGGAAATAATATACAGATGAATATTCAGAATTTGTATAAGTATGATCCCGCTGTAAATTTTACGTATGGCGTCCGTTTTGACTTGATGAGTACTTAAAACAAGCGTATCAATGAGAGACGTATAAAAAATCTACTCGTCTTTAGATCTATGCATTTTTTGACCTATGAATTCACCCTCTAAGAAACACTTTCATGCCTCCGAACAAGAAAACACTTTTTCCGATCATCCGTTGAACTTCTCCCTGAGCTCCAAATGTAATAACTTTTGTGGATTCCAAACCGTTATGAAGTAGAGCTGCTAAAAAAATACAAACCTCTCCTCTCTTCAACCCGACGACCTGGTGAAGTCGTCAATGACAGATAGCCGGACAACTCGTTAGTGACAACTGACATCATTGACGACCTTAGAGTTCAAAATTTTTATGAGATGAATATGTTTTGGCTAAATCTAGATGGATGCCATATGATTTGCACCGTGCTTTCTCAGCTTTTAAGACCAATCGAGCTTATTTTAGCCTGCTCGCTCAATGTAGGACTTTGAGTTTGGTGTATTTTTAAACAAAGTATTATAGTATTATATCGGTAACTTCACTCATAGGGTTACTTTTATGTCAAGTTGGACTCCTCCGAAGAAACCACGTGAATAGAGGAAATATTAATGATAATGCTACAATGCTACAAATACATGTCATTCTACAATTTTAATGTATTCTTTTGCCCATTATCTTCCTACTTTATTCTTTATTAGAATAGTGACTTGTATCTTAGTATTGTTGTAATACCCTAAATTTTAAATATGGATATAATAGGATTAATAGAGAGACAAAAAAAATATGGATATAACAGAATTAATAGAGAGACAAAAAATATGGACATGACAAAAAATATGGATATAACTGGATTCATAGAGAGAATGACTTGTATCCTAGTATTGTTGTAATACCCAAATTTTAAGAGAGAATGACTTGTATCTTAATATTATTGTAATACCCAAATTTTAAATATGGATATAATCAGATTAATAGAGGTAAAAGAAATATGGATATCACAGGATTAGTAGAGAGACAAAAAAATAGACATAACCGAGTTAATAGACAGAGAGAAACAAATTGTCCGAGAAAGATAGATAAAAAAAGAAGGGGGAGGGGGGATTCAGGATTTGAACCCAAGACCTAGTGTTCTGCGCATTTGCCATCTACCAGCTGAGCTATGGTCAAATTGTGAGCATATGGGTTCGTCGCCTACTAATTAATCGTAGTGAGATCGGAAGGGGAAAAGAAAGTAAAATGCAGAGGCGCTGCCCCCCGATCCTCAGCATCAAGGCCCCCTGCCCTAATCGCCGCCGCCAGACGTTGGGATCCTGCCGCTCCCAGGAACTCATCAACCCGATGCTGCTGCTGCTCAAGGAGCTCAAGAGGAGTTCCCCTAGGGCTCGGCTGCACTAGGAAGAAGGAGGAGCTGGGCTGTGCAGGGAAGAGGAGGAAGGGAGGAGGAAGAAGGAGGAGTTCCTCAGTGGCTCAGCTGACCTGAACACGCCGGCGACGTTGCGTCCTCCGCTGTTGGGTACTGCTCCCTCTGGTAAGTTTGAAACTTGATTACAAATCTCAGAGGCTCTATCAGGTAAAGTATTGAACAATCTTCATAATGTTTTTTGGGAAGTTCCTAGTGAAATATTATTTTGTTCTTGTACACTCTAATCTCATATTTGTAAGAGCCTAACAGATAGCTGGATAAGAAAATGACTCACTTAGCAATGATGGAAGAAATTTGACAAATGCCTTGTTTGTCTTGTAGCATTCAGGGTTATGTCCCAATGAACAAACAAATGATGGTTTACTGTTTATTGTTGCTATTTGTAGCGGTTAACATGTTCTGAATTCATAATGAAATTTGCAAAGACAGTCATAAAGATTGGGTGCTTGGTATTGACTGGTGAATATGCTTGTATTGCAGGTGCTAGGATGTCCGGTTCAGACTCGCACTTTGAGCCCCGTG
>JAGXJF010004562.1:0-176030 GCA_019208055.1 Stipa capillata | reverse complement strand
CCAATCCTACGTAAAAATGAGTATTGCCGTGAAATCCCCGCGACACATACCATGTCGATTGTGTCGCAGCCGTTGATGTGGCTGCTCATTGTTGGAGTTGACAGCGTCCTCATCCTCAGATTCTCCATGATAATCATCCATTTTAGCTTCCTCATCCTCACCAGTGGCTACGCTAGCAATATTAGGATGTCCAGAAACACCAGAGGCACGTGAAGCAATGTCGGGGATACGGCGTGCTCGCTGTTGTTGAGCATTCAGCATGGGAGCAGGTACGCGAAGTGGTGGTCGTGGCTAATGTAGAGGTGGTGGCGCTCTTGAAGTGCCATCGAAACGGGCGAGGACAACGTCAAACATAGCATTCAACTCCTTGACGCTTGCCTCAATCCCATCAATCCGGTCCATAGCACCTGCAAAGCGTGTGTCAATGTCCTCAACATGTCAGGACACAACACCTTGGAAGTCATCTCTCAACTTCTGGGTGCGGGGAGAGCGATCATCCCCGCTATTCATGCAAGAACCTATCATGGTTAGTAACAAAAAGACACAAAAACACAAGTGTAATGTCCCTACTAGCTACTAGGATGTGGTGACAAGTCGGTCAATGCTCAAGCTATTCACAATTCTTACAAGTTCTTACCCTGCTGCAAGGCGGTGAGTGGCAACCGACGGTGTCAAATACCTCTCAGGTATGGAACAAGCGATTACCAAACGATCAAAAATCTGCATGGTATAGAGTGGTGGAGCTTGGAAGGCTTTGTGAGTAGCAAAGAAATAAGCAAGTGATCAAAGTAGCAACGCAAACTTGAAAAGATGCTCAAAAATACTAGTCCTAGTTGCTGGACTTTAGACTAGAATGAGCAAAATTTAACTAGGCCTAGATATTGAAGCAATAGAAACAAAGAAAACAAGATAAAGCAATGGGTAAGTTTCTGAGTTTTTTTTGTGCAGTGGCCTTCTATGTGACTTCTTACTCTTTTTCTATTTTTTTTGAAATTTTTTGCACCTCAGAAAAATCCGAAACAGAGTAAAAGATATACGCTACACAAGAAAACAGGATTCTGCCGTAGGGCTGCCGTGGCAGCAGAAAACAGCAAAAACCTTGCTGTGGCAGGAAATCGGCAGGAGGCTGAAACTTAAATTGGCTTTTTCTCCCAAACCACTTGTCGGATTGCACTGAAATTTTAACAGTAGACTCCTGGATTTATGCCTAATTTTACAGAATTTTTTAGAATTTTCTGAGCACTTTAAATTTTCAGTCCGAATTTGACTTGGAGTTTGAATCCGAATCCAAAACGAGTTGTAACTTGAATTTCAGTCTAATTCTTGGTGGGAGATCTGTCCAGGGGCCTTCTTCAGGACGCGTGGGGGAGTCCTTTGGGTCAGCCAAGTCCATTCCCAATGGTTAGAGATAGAAGACCAAGCCTTATAAGATGATTCATTTGCCTAGTTCAACTTGAACTCCAAATCAAAACATTTCCTATTGTGTTGGCCTTTCCAAAACTTGGTAGATCTGATCCAATCTGCTGCTAGTGGTCAAGCAAAGATGCAAGTGACCTTGGCGTCGTCTCCCGGTTCTTCTCCAAGACAAGGCCGCAAGGGAAACAGCAGTGGCAGCAAAGATGATACCACGGCAAGGGCTACAAGTGTGGCGGCACAAAGTGATGGATGAGCGGCAACGACGGAGGGTGGCACAGGCTGTCATGGAAGAAAATTGGCAATAAAAACCTTGCCATGGCAGCAACTCTTCTCTCATTTTCTTTTTCTAATTTTCTGCAAGGATGAACTAGAAGCGACAAAAGGAGATTTGATCTACTAGAAAATTTTCAACCACGAACCAATTTAAACCAGCAACTCGACATGATTAATGCAGCAAAAATTCAATAATCAAGAACTATGATGAAAATTGCAAGGCTCAAATTGGTTTGGACAAAGGTAACCTAGACTATTTTTTTTATTTTTGGCTGAGGTAGACAATAGGTAAAAAGATGCAACTAATCTAGTAAAAACACTCAACTTTCTCAACGAGCAACCTGGCTCGCTCTTATACCACTTGATAGAACAAAGGGTGTCCCGATCTTTCGATGAGAAATATAACTACGATCTGTTTGGATTCGACCTTGACGATCCGACTACACCATGCGATGACGATGCGCCTTAGCAATCGCTAGACCAACTCCGATGGGTTATTGACGATGCTGAAAGCATGGTCAACCTGAACATGAGGTTCTAATCCCTGCAAGAGATCGAAGAACAAGCAAGAATTACAATATAGTCTGAAATTGCGAATATAATTGAGGTACTCAAAAAGGTAGGATTCCACAAGTGGTCTTGATCTGGTCTTTAGACACAAATGAAGAACACGACAAACAGCAATGTAGCTAGCTCTAAACTTAAGTGAAACCAAAAACAAAAGAAAGCATCCCATGGGGTATATAAAGAAAGAGGTGATCTGTTTCATAAATAGTCCCGAATTTTTTTGGCAGTTGTGATCTGCTCATAAGGAATTTGGAGGTGGGGTCGGATAGTTTGGAAAGAGCACGAGATAAGCTTTCCAAAGAGTCTAAGATCACCCAAATTGGAATCAGTATGCTCGAGATAAAGACATTTAAATTCAGGACTGTCTCAGCAATCCGAATCAGAGTCCAGATCTTGTGGGACTCTATCTCTAGCTCTTTGTGGACCAAATGTGACGTGGAAAGCCTTCTTGTACAGCACCAAATCATCATTGCATTTGCACTTGAATTCTTGAGTGAAAAGTTGTTTGTATATTTGTCGGGACCCAAAATCCATAACAGAGAACTTTAGGTGGAATCATCCGCTAAGTCGAAATGTCAACCCCGACCTCAACCCTTGGGTATCAATTCCAAGAGGAGTGGAGTGATATGGCTTCGAATAGCCCGAGACATCAACCCCGAACTTGCTCCGGCAAACTAATGCGCAAATCAAGTAGGGTGATATGGTCTCCTCACTTTTTTCCTACTGAGCCAGAACATCAATCCCAAACTCATCCCGGCAAATTAATGCTCGGCTGGAGTAGGATGATATAGCTCCCAAGCTCTGAGTAGAAGAGTCACTTCACACGGGTGATTGAACCTAACAACTCTAGGATATAGACTCTGAAACCCTACCCGCACCATGTGCTTCAAAAACATACATGCAGGGCACATGAGGCAGGTGAGAACAAACCGGTATCACAACAGCAACTCTACGACTGAAGATGTGATATTATAAGTTCTTGAAACTTAACAACATAATATACATACAAGAGTTGCTTACACAACGGAAGAGTAAAGATGGCTAAGAAGCCAAAAAGATCAGGCCAAAAGTGGCAGCAGAAAAAAACGAGCTGCCAAACCCTGGGCAGGACCACTGCCTGGGATTTCCAGCGACTAGGTGTCGTTGGCATCGATCTCTACGTAGAAACCACCTTCTGAGGGGATAGTTTCCTCTGCAATAAAAATGTCAACGATAGCAGAGTGAGTACAAACATTGTACTCAGCAAGACTTACAAGAGAAAATTAGTAATAGATGCAACAGGTATCAAGAACATGGTAAGCGTGGACTATTTTGCCGAAAGCCGATTTTACCTTTGTTAATACTTTGTAAGTAGATGAAAGCCGACTACCAGAATATTTTTGAACAGAGAGAAGCCGAACACTTCATGACCATTTCCTACTGCAGATCACCACACCTTAGATTCCCCGACTCTTCCTCAACCACCCTAGGAGGAAGCAGTCGCTAACACCTCAACCTTACAGTTGGCAAGTTTTAGGGTATTGTTGTAGTTATCTAATTCATTGCAGATTCTTACCAAGTTGTCCATAACCATGGACATGGCTGTTCAAATAGTTTAAACCCTGCAGGAGTGTACATCTTTACCTACACGTATCGATACATGGCAATATGATAGAGATGTTGTACATCATGGTAGAAATAATCAGTAATCTCTTGTGCATAAAGGAAATAAAGTTGGTTTATCATGTCTCTTGAACAAGTTGTGAAAGATGATCTTGCTAGAGCTCGTAGAGTTAAAAGTCAGGAGCTCTATAGGAGTGAAAATTAGATTGTAGCTAGTGAGTTTGCACCACCGAAGTATAAGTCTAAATCTGAACCAATACATACTAATGCAATAAAATTGAAAGGTGCATGTTGCTTATAAATCTGATATTATTGACTTGGATGATTGTCATGAGCTTATGGATATGTCATGCAATGAGAGTACACCATTACTTAATGATTTCGTTATAGCTTCTAATACAGTACCTTGCTCTATATTGTGTGACCAAGTTAATGATTTACTTGATGATTTTTGTTAATTGTGTGATACAAATGATTTACCTATTGTTTTGGATGCACAAAGTAATACTATATGTGGTTTTAATTCTAGAATTCATAGTTGAGATGTACTATGTGACATGGCCAATGAGTTATTATCTATTTTAGACACTTCACAATATGACACACATGATATAATTACTGATTTAGGATATAATGATATGCAACTGTTTGTTTCTTTTGATATGACCTCCAATATAAGTGCTGAAATTATGCAAAATTATTGGTTGTTTAGTTGTTTCTTTCATCATGTTATTGCTAGGATGTTGCAAATTAAAATTTATGAACCTATGTTGGATGGTTTAAGGAAGAATGTTGTAACTCTTATTATATTATTCCATACTTCACTTATAAGGGCAACTTTGGTTGTCATACTAGTTGTTTGAGCATTTTTTAGTTACCCATTTTGTTGATATATTGCTTTCGTTTGGGTAATTATTTTGTTTTTTTGTATGGACTAACCGCGGCTAATCCACTAGTAAGAAGGCATATTTTGTATGATACATATGTTTATGCGGTGCACACGTTGTTTTCTTCATTAGTTGGTTTTCAAGTTATGCCAAACCGAGAATGGCTTTGTTTTCAAGGAAGGGGGGATGATGAGAACATGGCCTCCATTGATACAACCACGGCTACCAAGGCTCACCAAGCTCATATCAAGATGATCAAGAGTGGGAGCAAGATCAACAATAGAAGATGCAATTCAAGGCAGCATGAGGAGGGAATGACAAGTGATGATTTCAGGACCTTGAAGCCCCCATAACGACATGAAGATGAAGACCAAAGAGAACTACTTGAAGATCAATTAAAGATTTGGCCAACTACAAGAAGAAAAAGACATAGAAAAATTGTAGAGTCGTTTGAGAGTCATTATTTGTCCAAAATGTGCTAGCCGGTTTAAACCGCCCCCATGGTCGGCCAAACCGCACAAATGGTTGGTTTAAACCACCCAAACAGACTTAGGTTTGTTCGAGTCCGAGTCGACCCAGGGATGTCTTTCCACCTATAAATACTCCCTAGCCCCCACTAGATTTATCAGGTTTTGTTTAGGTAAAAGTCAGCCACGCTGTTACTTCGAGTCTGTCGATTGTGTCAAACGACCAGTTGCCTAGACCCTTTTTTGGAACCCCAATTTATCTAATACTTCATCCATATTTGCAATTTCAGATTGCTATTATCATAATTCTTGTTTGTTTTTTGATTACTCGCAGGGATTAGAACCTCATGTTCAGGTTGACCGTGCTTCCGGCATCGTTAATAACCTACCGATGTTGGTTTAGCGATTGCTAAGGCACATTGTCATCGTACAATGTAGTCAGATCATCAAAATCATCTCCACCAAATCAATAGTGTGTTTCTGATTAAAAGATCAAGACACCAAAACTGCTATCAGTTAGCCCAAGTGAACTGTCGGCCCGAGAGAACTATGTCGCTTAGGTCCAAACTATCAATCACCACATTATAGAGGAAGGGCCATTAAGCGTCAAGCAAATCATTGCTCTTCCTATCTTTCCTCCTTATAATATTAAAATCATCAGTGACAAAAAGTGGCAAGGATTCTTTATGACAAGCCCCATACACAGCCATAAGAACCCATTGGAACCCATCCATCTTGTTTTTCAAGTGAAATTTCACACAGGAATCCCCTCATCAATTGAGCTTGTATCAAGTGCCACCAAGTTGATCCCCATCACAATCCCACCTGACCGACCTTTGGGTGATAAGCAATGCCACAGAAAATGTTGACCCCCGCAAAGTCGTTCTAAACAAGCTACTACAAATTAGCTCGTCTAGTCTCAAGTAGCGCTAGGAAATCCAACTGATATTCCCTAACAACTTCTGCAATGAGCTAATGTTTAGTCAAGTCAACTAGACCTTTGCTATTTCAGTAGATTCCTTTCATGGTCTTAATTTTAGCAATTTTTTTACCACAGCCATGTGGACAACCACCTTGGCCTGCTTCTTAATAGGAGGCGCATTTTTTGTTCAGACCATCCAACTGATCTGTCCCATCACCATCCTCTTCCTCTACCAAGTCACTACACAAGTGCTTGAGAGAGGGTATTTTCAAAGCTACTGATTCTTTCTCATTAGAATTAGTAGTGAAATTGTTATTCCTAGATATGGATAAAGCAATACGGTCCATTTCACTATTCTTAATAGCATGGATAGAACTCGCCACCTTTCTAGAATTACCGCTCAAAGACACCCCCAATTTAGACATCTTTGAAACTAGAGAAGCATCAGAAATTCACGGGACACAATTATCAACATTAACTTTCGTATCTGTGGTTTCCACCAAGTCGCGAATCTTCTCCTAGCGTACTACCTTGTCCATTGTTGTGTCATCCGCACCCGGCATGGAGGCGATTCGGTTGCTAAATTGGCGCGATGTAGGCAACGGTCCATGTGTGCGCTCGGTCATCTTCGTAGCAGCATCATAATGCAACGCCTTTGCCGCATGCAAACCTGTCGCGTAGTTGTTGCTGCACTGGACGGCAAGACAGTGTGCTATGAGGAGGCTACGGCCACTAGCCCCACCACCGTATTCGTCTGTCCCTCCACTGGTCGAGTGTACCCAGGTGATTAGAGCGTGGCCTGAGGTTTCTTTCCTAAGCATGGATGTTGCCATTGCAGTCATTCCCCGGAGCACCAACCCACCTACACGACCTGTGGGGGTGACTGTGCTAGCTCCCTCGCTCGAGAGGTTGCGGGTTTAGGGCTTGGAGGCCCCAACTAAGTGCGTACCTCCAAAACCATCACAAGAGCTAGTGAGCTCGTCAATGTGAGCACCGGAGACCTCGCCCTAGGTGAGATCGGTGGTTGCATCAGTACTGGAGCTGTCGTCGTAGCCCTCGTCACCTGGGACTTCGATGCCACATGTACCATTTGTACGCGAGCCGACAATCCTGTTGGCGTGAGTGCAGTGACCAGTGGCACCGGACCAGCATTGTAGCCCTCGGTTCCGGAGACACTAACATCACTTGCATCGACGCCAGGAAGTCTGTCATTGCTGTCAGAATCTGTCATTGTTATCGGAGCCATAGGCCATAAGGTCGGAGATGCTGATGTCGTGGCCCTCAACGCCTCTTGCAGCGCGTCCCTAGCCAAATTACCGCAGAGCACCATCTTCGGTAATGGGTTGTCCAAATAAATTTTGGGCCCAAGCACACTTAGACTTGAGGGTTGGTGCCGAGGCTAACCCCCCACTTGACTTAGGAGGTGCTTCTTCAATACCAGCATTATTAAGCCTCTTGCTATCAGGATCCTCGTCCTCGTCTTGGCCCGTCTCCTTGCCTTTCCTTTTGTCATCACCGTCGGGCATGTCAATGTCACCTTTATCACCATCAGCGACCGCTTGTTCTACTTCAAAGAATATTTGATATGCATAGTCACCCATCACGATCTCAGTCGATGGTTAGATGAGCTAGCAGTGAAGCACTGCAACTTGTAGCTGGACCACGTCATGCTGATGAGTGACCGCCATGTCTACGGTTTGAGTGGCCCCTAAAATTGATCCCACTACACAGAGAGTCAGATAATCTCTGATTTCATATGGAACGTGAAAAATTCTCACCTATACCTTCTCTAGTTGGTATTTGCTAGCAATATTGGAGGTCCATTCTTCAATAGTGATTGAAACCAGGCTGTTAGGTACCTTGATTGCCCCTACACACACCATGCATATCAACTCAATCTTAGAGGGGAAATGCACCATGAACAAATCAGTGCATGTGCTTTGACCTTCCGCTAGTAAATTGTTACCGGGATGAGTCGCCTTAGCTCTACTTCGACCCCTGCCACTGACAAAGAACCACCTGACAAACTTAGCAACGACAGACGATTCTTGTCTTAGTTGTATCCCGCTTATGCCAGTCAGACTCCGAACTTGGGATCTAGAAGAAAACCAAGCCTTCCACCACATTGCCACACGTAGTAGCAACTGTTTTTGGGCGAGTGAGAATGGGACATTGCGAAGTTGCGTGCGCCGCGCTCTCGCAAGCATCGCATAACTCTGTTGTGCACACAGCCATGATGTGTCCTTTTAGCTCACATCATGTGGGAGCTCAGAGTTAACTTCCAGACCTCCTGTGTATATCCCTGTTAGCCTAGGATCAAGCTAACGTACACATACGAAATGTTTACCATTGCACATAGCATAGTTATAGGAGAAGTCTGGTTACAATATGCCACATTGCTTACACAGTATCAGTTAAAACATTAATACAATAAGAGAAAATAGCATAATTGAAATGTGAAGCAGCTCCATCCATGCCACAGGCAGTCAATGAAGTCCACACGACCTACTCCTCAGGATCATCGTAGTACTAAGCCCCATCAACGTCTTCTTCAACATAATCCTTGTACACCACCATAACGAAACATGTCAATGAGTACTTCACGTACTCAGCGTGCCCCTCGTAGGGAACATCCTAAACCAAGATATATGTGATTGCAATGGAAGATTGTATGGCTCATTTGCGTAAAAGCAATTTTAGTTGTAATACAACAATAGATTCAATGACAGCTTCTTGATGAAAACTAGTTTTAGTATTAGGGGTGTAATCTCATGCATGTGAGGGTCCATGATCAACACATACGAGTAAGGCATCCTGCCTAAACTTTTCTGTAGGTTCCCAACCAACTATTCACTTTCTAGAAATAGCGTAGAGAGAAATAGCAAGGGGAGAAGGATATGTCATTTTCATCATGCAAGAATCATGTGTCATCTGTGACCATGGATAAGGCTAATTGATTAGTTTTACACTCTATAGAGGTTGTACACTACTCGCATGACACAATCTCATCTTATTGCCCACCAGCGGCCACTGGCATAGTACACACCCACCGGTGTATCGGTAGGGAGATCGTGATGAGGTCTTTTAGCTAATCTCCCCTCGATGTGACATGCCCACTGGGTCTGACATAAAGTTGAGAGTACGTCCCCACCCTCCAGCCTCGCATCTGTGTCGAGGTCCTTGTAGCTACATCCACCCTTCTGCGATACGGCAATGTCGACTCCAAGGCTCGACTAACCTACTCAACCAAGCTAATACCCATATAGCATATGGTTGTACTGTTTTAACACTTCTCTATTCGAAGACTTCGGACTTATTCGATACGGGTGGCCAATTGCTCCTTCCAACCTGATCTAGCTGCCCTCTATACCCTTGTAGATTGTAAGTTTCACCCGAGCAGAACAGAAGGAGTAGAGAGAGAAGTCAAAGTGCATCCGGTCCTGCTCAGCAAGCTCAAAGAAAAGTTTCGATAACAAATGTCATCGATCCGGAGATCATTCCTCCGAGGAGGCAATTCAAGAGCACCCTAGGGATATATTAGGCATGACTAAGCATTTGTCTACTCTATTCAAAATTAATAACAAAACTAATCTACTCAGGGTATCAGGTAAAAGGGTGACAAGCAGATAAATATAAAGGTGTGTCAATCGACATGCTAGCTACAGGAATAAAATAACATGCATTTTTATAAACAGTAAAGAAATAATGACTTTGAAAGTAGGATCAAATATGATCAAAGAAGAGGGGGCATGCTTTCTGGTAGTTTTCTTCTTCTCTTGTACCTAGAGCCAGGTCGGCCTCTTCACTCCCTATCACCATAACGTAATGAGAGTAATGCAATAAATAACATGGCAGCAGCAACTCCAAGTAAAATAAGAATCCAAATAAGGGAAGCATACATGATAGAAGGATCAAGATGGACTTGGATATTAAGTAGATGGTAGCAAGATATTGAGATAAGCAAAGATGGCTTGACAAGGTCTAGGTTGGGGTGTTGCATAAGATGGGTATAGCTTCGACAAGTGAGGTTATACAGAGGCCATAGTATAACAAGGGGTAATATGAGTATATGCCATTTGGCTATACCACACCTACTATAGTTATTAAACAAGGGGTAACATGCTAGTATGAAAATGACACACAACCGCTCATATTAATATAATTGTGTCATATCAACCTTTGCAAGCTAGTATGTACAAAAACCTATCGTGCTAATTGACATGAAATCGTGATGCAAGGTACGAGCTCTAAACATGCAGTGGCCTATACCACTACATAATCTAGCAAGGTTCAGAGCAAGGCACCTGTGGATAATAAAATAATATAAAATAGAAATTCCTAGTTGTATATCTAAGCATGAACTATTGAGGCCCTGGCATGTGATCATAATCTACATGAGCAATAATCACTTTAGCACCAGGCATCCTAATTATAGAACAAGCATGGCATATCAAATATAACCTAGCTTATTACATGCATACCTAATAAATAACCAGAAATAAATATTTAGATAACTCTAAATATTTACAATGGTTAAACATCAATCACGATTATATCATAACAATACAACAATCCTAAGCATCAATAGTAACAAAAACTATATAATGAAACTAACATATGCAATTAAACTATATAAAATCTACCATTTCTAGTATACAGTTATACTAACAATCAAATAAATAGCCCAACTATGCACATAAAACCCTAAAAAATAAACTAGCTCCAAGCCCTAATTTAAAGATTGATGAACAGAGGTCTAAACTATGCTATTAGATATGTGGGCTCCCTAGAAGATCAACACAAAAAGAATCATCCAATTTGGAGTTAAATTGGACAAGCTATAGGCTTGACACACTTCCTGTCGCGCAGCAAAATGGACATTTTTGCTACCGTGGCAGCGGGTGAAGGAACATGGGCCGAGGGGGAGCAGTGGCACTAGGGTTTTGAGGAGAGGGAGAGAGGTGGGATGGCGGTGATCTTCAGGAAATGAGAGGAGGAGGGAGGCTAGCACCTTTTATAGGCTGAGGGGGAGCGGTTCGGCGCTGAAGCGACATGGGGAGGTGGCCAGCGGTTGCCGGCGTGCCTACATCATGTGGGAGGTAGGTTGCATAGCACCCGGATGGGCCGCAGGCGGGGAGGAGCGGGAGAGCGGAGTGGGCTGGGGGGGTCAGCTAGGCCGTGCGGAGGGGAGATGAGGTGGGCACACGAAGAAGAAAAAAGAGAGAGAAGGAAGAGAAGGAAGAGAGGGGGAGAGATGAGAGGTGGGTTGTCAGCCCAGAACACTACCTCAAAAAAGACTTCCGCTACAAGATCATCACTGACGGGCCTCCTTGTGCCCGTCGCTGATTATCCGAAACGCTGACGAGCGAGATCTCACCCGTCAGTAAAAGATATATACTGGGCGAGGAATGAAACTTCTACTGACGGGCACGGAAAAAGCCCGTCAGTAAAAGAGAAATGAGTGCACCAGCTTGACATCTTGTCACACCCTGATTTTCCAAAACCCGAAAATTAGGACTAACAAAAACTTTTTCGTTAATAATGTCAGCTGAAAACACACCCAATTAAATCTGTAGTTCGAAATCTTGGTAAAGCTAAATGCCAGGCACGAAAACCCCCGTTCTAAATCCTATCAATCTCCGTTTGTCAAAACCCTAATACCCAGAAACATCGTCCGACAACGCGGACCATCCCGTTCAACACTTGATCCTATATGTGGTCACTCACTCTTGCATTCCCGCCACCAGTGCCCCTCCGGCATCCATCCCCTTCCTTCCTAGTCGGTACCCAGTCACCAACCCGTCCCCAATCGAGACAAATGTTCTACCTCGAGTCCCGTGTCTCCGCCTCATCTTGCCGCGCTTCGAAAACCCTAACCCTAGTTTCCGACCATTTCCGTCTGCTTAGAATTTCAATTCTTCCGAAATCCTAAATCCGAACTCCCGGATTATTTTCTTCCTATTTAAATCTAATTCCTCTCAAAACCCTAACTCAACATTCGGCTCTGCCACAACTCCGTGCATATATACACGAATATACCAGAGCATCGCATGTTTATTTCACCCGCGTGTAAACTCTATACATGCAAAAATCACCAAGTGTATGTGGGCACATACACTCCAAACCCTATTTTGTCTTCCCGGTAAAACCCATAACCACCACGGGTATTTTTTTCCTCTCCTTACCACATGACATAAAAATATCTTTCCCACCTCTACCAGGTTACCATACTAGATATAAAATATCTATCCTTTTCACCCTTCTACCCAGTAACCATTCAGCATCTTACCGTGCAGCCATTAATTCTTCTCCCTATGGTCGAAACCTGATTTACCGTTCGCCATACTTATCCAACACTCGGACACGAGTGTTACGTCTACCCACGTGCATGAATATGTGTACATATCCTCCCCGGGACCTATGCCACCTTTTCTCTCTCCTAGTAGATACTCCGGGCGCCGCACGTTCTGGCACCGGTGCAGTCAAAACTAAACCCGAGCCGGAGTAATACCAGCGGTACAAGTTCCCTGTTGAACCAGACCATGTCACGTATCTAGTACCGTTCAGTGCCTAATTTTTACTGCGTGTCCTGCCAGCTCAAACGCTGCACGATGCCCAAGCCCCACTATTTATCTGCAGCACAGGCTAGTCAAATCTTTTCATCAACAATTTCTTCCCTGCTGTTTGTCTCCACGCCATTACACGTCAACCGGCCAGTACAGAATCAATGCCTAACATTCCTATGTCTGCAGTACGAGCCATCACCTCCCGAGCACTGCCCCTTTTAAACACGTAGCACTGCCAGCTCAAAATCGGTGCCTAATTTCCCATGCAGCTAGCATCAGTCAGCTCACCTGTCTTCTCCTCCTCTCCTTCAGCAGCAGTCGGCGCCTAACACTCCAGCTAGCACCAGCTGAACTCATCGCCATTGACGCTACCAGCACGAGCTCATTTTAATTCCCCAAACCGAGCTCTCGCTGCTTCCATACATCCCCTTTTCCCCCAAGTCCTAAGCTATTTTCGAGCTCCCTTCCTCAATCTTATGCCCGAACTCCCTCACTCCCCAAACTTCTTCTTCCACCAGCCTTCAACCCGAGCAACACCTCCTGAGCTCTTCTGCTTCACCACCGAGCACTTGAGCTGCTCCATTTTTCCCATCCACCCGAGCACCAGCAGCACAAGCACCCAACCGAGCTACTCCCTCATCTCCCCAAGCTGCGCTGCCCCAGCACCCCACCGGGCCGCCGCCCCCTTTACTCCAGCGAGACCCTGCCGCCGAGCATCAGCACCGCCGGTTCCTTCCTCCCCCACTGGCTCGGCCGCCTCTTGCTGCCGCCGACAGCGCCCGGAGCCCCTCTCCCTCCATCACCGGCGAGCCCCACCAGATCCATCGCTTACAGCGCCACCGCCGGAACCATATTCCTCACCGCCGGTAGCTCCACTGGTTGTGTTTCCGCCGCCGTCCAAACGCCACCGCGGGCCCCCTCCCGAGACCGCCGCCTGTTCTTGCTCCGCCTTACTCGTCGGTAAGCACCACCGATGTCACCTACCGCCTTCGTCTACCCGTCCCCTCTCTTCATCTCTTAGCCGAGGCGCACTGGCGACCTCTTCCCAAGCAGCCATCCCGAGGGGATCTACCTTGCCGTGCCGCCATCTTGCTCACCGGTCACCACCAGCAACGGTGAAGCCTCCAGAACCACCGCCAGCCCCCTCGCCGCTTGTGCCCTACGCCGAGCCGGAGACCTTCACCTTCCTCTGTTTCTCCCAGAACCCTCTTTCCCTTCGGCCACTTTTCTCCCCGTTCTAAATTACTCGGTAGTAGTAGCCGAGTTCTTTAAGTAGACGAGAACCGGTCATCTGTAATGAGCTACTTAAGCTAAGGTAGTTAGTAGTTAGTAAGTCGTTAATCAGTTAACACGCTAGTTAGTTGATTAGCTAGGCAGTTAGTGCGCTAATTAGTCAAAGAGTTAACCAGTTAGTTAGTTAATTAGTGAACCAGCTAATTAGTTAGTTGTTAGTTAATCAGTAGCTAATTAGCTGTAGCGATAAGTAACGTAGCTTTTGAGCTCATCTATTTCGTGACTCCTGTCATGCCACCTGACTTCACTAGGAAATTAGCTAATCTAGGATAGTAACTAACTTTCGATCAACCTTTAATCAGTATGCTAAACGCTAATACCAGTTCACGCTACGTATGCAGTTGATCGATGTTGAGCCGATTAAAACATTTAGATGATGCGTCGGGTGATGAGCGACATTAATTAACCAGTGCACCGACCTAGCAACCGGTAGACGCCACCACCGTGCATGCACATAAGTACGATTAATATCTCTCGGATCGTCGGTTAGCTTAATCGACCGGCTTCCAAACCTTGCGAAGAATCCTTAGGTTCCCTTATGAGTATGATCCATCAATTCATGTGAACCGAGGTTTAACTAAGTACCTAGACGATGACCAAGGGTTCTATATTGTATCAGAATAACCTAAAGCCCGATTCTTTTATTCTGAAGCCCTGCCGCCACGGCAGCTACTTCTTTCATCATGGCAAGCTACTGTCGCAACTCCTTTGCCCTGTCGTGGCAACCTCTTTTCCCCGCCGCGGTAGCAACGTGGCAACCTCTCCGTCACCATGACAGTACCCCGCCGCGACAATTTCTCCCCGCCGCGACA
This sequence comes from Stipa capillata, assembly GCA_019208055.1. Classification (NCBI taxonomy): domain Eukaryota; kingdom Viridiplantae; phylum Streptophyta; class Magnoliopsida; order Poales; family Poaceae; genus Stipa; species Stipa capillata. The sequence goes on along the minus strand of JAGXJF010004562.1, from coordinate 161,225 downwards.
GCCCTTTTTGTCCACCGCGGCAGCACCGCGGCAAGCCATTCGCTGCCGCGACAATCCAGTCTCCGCCGCGACAAGCGATGCCCTACCGTGGCAGCGCCGCGACAGCCCCTCTCCCGCAGCGGCAACTGCCGTTGTCACCTTCCTCTGCCACGGCAAGCCTCTACCGTCGCCGCATTGTTCCTACCGCAGCAAAACCTTGTCCCTGCTGCCTAATTCCTGCCGTGTCAAGCCACCGTCGCTTGCCACCTTGCTCCTGCCTCGGCAGCGAACCATCTTCGCGCCCTGTTTATTTCCTATAGCCCCCTTAGAATCAAATAGTTGTCAAGAGCGTTATGATTTTATGTGCTGAAGTTTCTGATTCAATGTTATTTGGTTCTTCCTTGCCTCGTTGATTTATTCGCCGTTCTTTTCAACGTGTAGATACAACGTTAGGAATTATCGCGCGAAGGAACTCGGACAACTGACGAATCGGATTCAAGACCAAGACCGGGACAATATTGCCAGGCAAGCATTCCCACTTTGATCATGTTGAATCCCATATGTGTGAAATCATAATTATGTTGTTTACGAACTCTGCATGCTATGTGGTTATAAACAATATTTTATGTAGGAATAGCTATACCCATTAGTTGCACGATGCCTAGGTCCGAATAACCTTCATTGTAACCCTAGGTATAATTATCGGTCGATTCACGACCGTCGAATATTTAAGGATATAGGTGTTAACCATGCTTAGCCCTGCTATAGTCAAAAACCAAGTTTTAATCATCCCGTTGGGATATGGGAAAACAAACCCTCGGATAGCATATGCTGTCCGAGGTGACTTTCACAAATAAAGGATTATCAAAATCCCCAAAAGAAAAGAGGAGATGATTTGGATTCGGGTAGGAATGTTAAGTGATGTTCGGGGATGTAGAACATTGGTTGGAGCCATGATCGTCCGAGACGTCATGGGGTCGGGAAATGGAGTCCTACTCGAATCAGTTAAGGACCGAGCCTAAGTGCCGCTAAACCGGTTCCATTACCGTACGTCCACATGTCCTTTATGGGAAGGACTTGGCTTAGTACCCCGGCAAGTATTAGGGTGTGGACCCGTGGGAAGTAGGGAGTTAGTGCCAGGTGTTTTAAGTCCTAGAGGATCCACCTACGCCAGGCGGGAGGTGCTGATACGACACAAAGGTGGAGAGCCCCAATTTGATGTCCAGGACATGCAAACTTGGGTATTCACCTAGCGGGTCCAACTCTGGTATGGAAGCGGGCGAAAGGTCTCGTTGTACAAACCCTGGACACATGCGTCCGGAAGCATGCCCAGGGGGAACTACATCTTGTGGGTAAAGCCGTACCACCTCTGCAGAGGGTTTAAAATCTATTCGAATAGCCGCGTCCTCGGTTATGGACATGAACTGGCAAGGCCACACACTGGTTAGACTAAGTGTTGTTTGCGAAAGCATGGGAAAGGGATTAAGGACGTGGGCATGATGTGTCCACAGAGGGCAATTTACGCTACAGGCTGGTAGCAAGGAATTGCCGGAGGAGTAGGCTAGCCGTGTGATCCAGGATACACGGGCTGAGCCAGGGCCACTCACTGAGCTATCCAGGATAGTGTCAGTTGAGTGGTGTACCGAGAAGCTAGACATATTGCCCAGGGTAATATGGTCTGAGCTGTCTCGAGGATTGTAAGGAGGTAGCCGGGTCTACCTCGGGAGGATTCTGTTCTTTTTACTTTAAACAGTTTTACTAAATTGCTTTTGAATCTACTATTCAAGTATTTAAATTATGCACTTACTTTTCCGCACATTAATCAGCTTAAAGTGGAGCTATTCCTTGTTTATCCTCTGCATGAATTATTTTCCGTATACTCCTTCCTGTGGGAATAGCTTGCGAGTACATTCAATGTACTCACCTGGCTTGTTGATTTGGCCAGACGAAGAAGACATCAGTTCTGAAGATAAGATTACAGACGCGAACGCTAGGGCGTAACCCCAGTCAGTTGCCTGTCGGGTATGGCTTACTGATGGGCCGCAACTCCGCTGGATTTTCCGCTGCAAGTTTATAGCCGTTGGGCTAAAGGTACCAGATTATCGACCTTAACGGTCTATTTAATTATTTACGTATGTATGACAATGATATACAGGTTAACTCGTGTGTATCAGCTACTGATCCAGGGACCGGTACAGTAATCACGAGGAGGTTCCTGGCTTAAAAACCGGGGGCGCCACACATCTCCACTGACGAACTGTAGTCACTGATGGGTGGGTATTACGTGCCCGTCAGTAAAGCTCAGATCTCCACTGACGGGTCTATCTCGGCCCGTCAGTGGAAGATTGCTCCCGGATTACCTGCGAGAGCGGAGCTATCACTGACGGGCGCCTTAGTTTGCCCGTCAGTGATATCTCTGCGCTTATAACAATGGAGGCGCCTACAGCTGGCCAGTGAGCTTGCGCGCCTCCTCACACGGCCAGCTGCGGGCGCCCCCTAATTGACATTGCGCGGTAGCCATGGTCCTCCTCCTCATCCTCCCCCTCCTCCCTCCCTCCTCCCTCCTCCCTCCCTCCTCCATATAGATTTAAACTCTAGATCTAGATCTCTCTCAATCCTCTCCCTCCTCCTCTCCACCCTCTCTTTCCCCCTCCCCTCCTCCCTCCCTCCTCCTCTTTCCTCCTCCCTCCTCTCTCTCCTTACCCTATTCAATTCGGAAGGCTCTCGAATCCACTCCTTGACGGCACTAGCAAGCTCTCTTTGGTACGATATAATACATGAAAGAAGAGAACTAATTTTGTGATTATTTTGTTAATTTGGATTATAATCAATTAGTTTGTTGTTGTAGGGATCGATGGATCGAAGTTGGATGTACGGCGAAAGGGCAACACGGAGTTTCGTCGATACTCTGAATGAGTTTCTAGATGCGGCCGAGGAAGATAGGGAGAAAAGGGGTGCGAACAAGATGTGTTGTCCGTGTTGTGGATGCAAGAACACGATAATATTCAGGGAGAGAGGCATGTTACAGCTACACCTGTTGACTCGAGGTTTCATGGAAGGTTATACATGTTGGACAAGTCACGGTGAGGAGGCGAAAATTTTAGCTAGTTTTGGATGTTTAGAAGAAGAGGACGTACATGAAGACGCAGAAGAAGATGAAGACCATATTTCAGAATGTAGGGATGACTTGACGGGAGAGGCGGGGAACAATTTGGCTGAAATGTTGAGGGACAGTCACATGGCGGACCAGGTGGTCGAAGACCTCAAGGATGAAAGAGAGGTCACAAAGTTTGCGAAACTAATGGAAGACTCGACAAAACTGCTGTATTGCAGCTGTGATCCTGAGCACGCGCGTCTGTCAGTCACGCTAGAATTTCTAAGGATCAAGGCAGCCCACAACTGTCCGGACGCAAGTTTCGATGAGACACTGGCTTACCTTGCGACGGTTTTTCTAAAGGAGAATGTGTTGCCTACAAGCACCGAGGAAGCCAAGAAGGTGGTCTGCCCCCTTGGCTTGGATGTAGAGAGACTCCATGCTTGTCGGAACGATTGCATTATTTATCGCAAGGAGTATAGAGAGCTGCACAAATGTCCGATGTGCAACACATCTCGATATAAGCGGGGCAGAAACTAAGACGATGACGAGGAAGAAGTGACGAGTGGTGCCCCTGCAAAGGTTGTATGGTACCTTCTAGTCCTCCCCCGTCTGAAGCGTTTATTCGGTAACAAGAAGGAGGCAAGGCTGATGCGTTGGCACGAAGAGGGGAGAAGAAAGGACGGGGCGTTGAGACACCCAGCCGATGCTTGTCAGTGGAGGGCAATCGACGCCGAATACCCAGATTTCAGTAGTGATCCGAGGAATATCAGGTTCGGTATGAGTACGGACGGAATAAATCCATTCGACAATATGAGCAGCAGGCACAGCACATGGTCTGTTGTTCTTTGGATCTATAACCTCCCTCCATGGTTGTGCATGAAGCAGAAGTACATGCACCTGTCTATTCTCATTCAAGGGCCAAAACTACCTGGAATAGATCTTAACGTGTATCAACACCTACTGAAGGACGAACTAGCTACACTGTGGGAAGACGGGGCTCAAGTCTAGGACGCAGACAGAGAAGAGTTCTTCACTCTGAAAGGCCTGCTGTTCACAATGGTGCAAGATTATCCCGCGTACGGGAACAACGCATGTCAATGCACCAAAGGATACGAAGCATGTGTTAAGTGCATGGAAGAAACGACGAGTGTTTTCTTAGAGGGCTCTAGAAAAATCGTGTTCATGGGACACCAAAGGTGGCTGACCATGAACGACCCATGGAGAGAGGACACAGAAAGGTTCGACGGAACAAAAGAAATCCGTCCAAAGCCTCGCGAGAAGACCGGACAAGAAATCTATGATCTCTTGAATGAAATGGATGAAGTCAAGCCAGGAAAAGGAAAGAAACAACCGCCGGTAAAGGGCATCTGGAAAAGAAAATCTATTTTCTGGGAATTGCCTTACTGGCGTCACCTAGACACACGTCACAACATTGATGTAATGCATGTCGAGAAAAATGTCTGCGACAGCTTGCTTGTTCTCTTGCTCAACATTCCGGACAAGACAAAAGATGGGCCGAAGGCACAAGCAGACATGCAACACATGAATATAAGACCTGAGCTGTGGGCAACCAGAGAAACGACCAAGATGGGGAAGAATGGTATTAGAGTCAAGACCAGCTGTCCTGCTGCTTGCTACACTCTGAGTAGAGACGAGCTCCATAGCCTTTGCGAATGCCTCCATGGTGTCAAAGTTTCTTCGGGTTACTCCGCAAACATCCAAAAACTTGTTGACATGAAGACTCACCGACTGATTGGTATGAAGTCTCATGATTGCCACGTGATGATCACACAGATACTGCCTGTTGCAATTAGAGGTATCATGGAGCCAGGTGTCTGCAAGACAATCACGGATCTTTGTCACTTCTTCAACACTATCTATCAGAAGTCAATCACGGTGCAACGCTGCCTGAAACTGAAGGCCGAGATCACTGTCATTCTATGTGAACTTGAGATGTATTTCCCTCCAGCATTTTTCGATGTCATGGTACATCTCATGATCCATATCGTCCCAGAGATACTGGACCTCGGTCCCGTGTTTTTGCACAACATGTACCCGTTTGAAAGGTACAACGGGGTTATCAAGCACTACGTTCGTAACAGAGCGCATCCGGAGGTAGCATCATCCAAGGCTATGCTACCAAAGAGGGCATCAAGTTCTGCACGGATTACATGCGTGATCAAAAACTTATAGGTGTTCCAGATTCGCGGCACACAGGCAGGCTCGACGGTAAAGGTGCGATCGGGCATAAAAATTTACATGTGTATCGATCAGAAAGATCAGATGACTACAACAGAGCACATTTCGTGGTGCTGCAACGACGAAACCTAGCTTTCTGATCAATTCAGAACGAACCTCAATATGTAATAATATAATTTTAATGAATTGATTATTAATTATATATGTTCGGGACTTGGTGAAATAGCTAGGCACGTGTCGCATGTATGCTCTAAGTCTAGTGTGCAAACCCTAAAATCAGCCCATAAAGCCACTCCGCAAATCCTAAAATCAGCCGCAAAACTGGAAATCTCCGCAAAACTGGAAATGAGGCAAACCAGCAAAAAACCCTAAAAGAACTACACTGACGGGCAATTACACGTGGGCCGTCAGTGGAAGTACATTCAGCGACGGGCACCATGTGAACGCCTGTCAGTGGAAGTTCTTAAGCACCCTTTGTCCACTAACTTTCATTGACGGGCACCATTTACTCGCCCGTCATTGGAAGTACTTCAGCCCCAGTAGTTGGAAATCTAGTCCACTGACAGGCACCTATAAAGGGCCCGTCAGTGGAAGTGATTCCTCTGACGGGCAGAGTATGGGAGCCCATCAGTGGAGGATTGACCGGTGCTATAAAGTTGGGACTTCACGAAATTTTGCATTCATCGCGCGTTCTAATTTGAACCAGCCGCGTGCCCTAGTTCCGCCGCCAGGCTACCGTGCCGCCCCGAGCCCCCGCGCTGCCGGCCGCCGTCCCGATCCCCCATGCCGCCGGCTGCTGCTCCGAGCCCCCGCGCCGCCGGCCACCGCCCCGAGCCCCCTCTCCAGCCGCCGTTCTCCCCCATCCTCCATCCTCTCCTCCCCGGCACCGTTCTCCCCGGTAAGCTCCTCCAAGAAGATCATTTTGAGTTGAATGATGACTGAGCAGGGTATGGTGAGTGAGCTAGAATGCATTTTGAATTTTGATGTGTAACCTGTCCTTTGAAAAACATACTGCTACGTACTAGAAATCAACGGAATTGTTCGAGCAGATTTTGTGCAGGACATGAGGAGTGTTTAATGTAATATTTTGTGATTGTTATGATCAATAGACCCAAGTCTGTAAGAAGAATATGATGCATGCTATGAGCATCTTTATCTAGGTTTATTGAATTTATGGTTTCTGATGTGGGCACTTGGCTGGTCCATGCACCCTGAATCAGTCAAAGAGAGCTTAGATTGGTTTTCTGGCATTTATGGTTGCTCTTTTATGGTTGCATATTTGTGTGGTATCTTATATTGCATTGCTGTGAAGGTGACCTCAATTTGATTTCTACCCTTTTTCTTTGCACGAGGTTTGTACTTTCTACTGATATTGTTCATAGGGCTGTTTATGGTATGCTTACCAGGTAATTTAGGACATACCATGTGGGTATCCATATCAAAGTTTAGAGCTTATCTGCAATTTGTATTGTACTCTTGCCTACTTAATAGTTTTGATGTGTTAGTGAATCATGCGTTATAGCTGCCTGTATAGGAGCACTCCTTGAAAACTCAAGGTGTGAAAAACAATTACTATAATGCTTGGGTTTGGCATTGAGCTTTCCAATACATCCAGTGGAAGACGAGAATTTCCCCCTCGGTTTTTATGTAACTTGGTTACATTGAGGCCCATATATATGCACGAACTGATCTTATGTATGTATGCGTTGGTTTCTGAATTTTTGCATTGAGCAGTGAGCAGTGAGCAAATTTCTAGTTTTCATTTCTAGTTACTTGTTCTGATACATGGTTTTCACTTTTCAAGTTTCTTAATATATCGGAAATGGACTCTTCGCCAACCGGGGAGCTATCCCGCGTAGATGATGACATGGCGGCGCCCCTATACGTGGTGGCCCCTATTGACGCCCCGCTCCTAACCGATCGAACAGCCTCCGAGCCGGCCAGTGAACCTGTCGTCGAGCCGGAGAATGTACCTTCAGCACCTGCATCTCCCACGACGTCTGGCTCGTCAGACGCTTCTCGGTCTAGCGAGTCGGGATCGGAGGAACAGGAGGCGCCGGAGCCGTCGTCAGCAGCAGAGAAGCCGAAGAGACGGTACAACCCTACAGGTGGAAACCAGCTGATGAACAAGACATTCGTCGTCACTCGAGTCGGCGTAACAGGTGTTCCAGCAAGTCCCGAGAAGGCTGCGAGGTCGTTCAGCAATACCTGCGGGTGCATTGTCCGCGAGCATGTCGGGATCACGCCGGGACTTCAAGAAAATGACGGACGGCCAGAAAAAGGTCCTCTTCGACAAGCTCTGGGATAAGTACGCTATCCCAGAGGCTGACAAGGAAAGAGTGCAGAGAAAAGCCGACAGCATCATGTGTGCTACGCTAAGAACTTGGCGATACGAAGCAACGAAGCTGGTAGACGCCGATTTTGAAACTGCTATCAAAACTAAATGGCCAAAGATAGAACTCGAACACTGGGAGGAGTTCGTTGCTGACAAGAAGAGTGACGCATTCAAGGAGAAGAGTCACCGGGCGAAGGAGCTGCGCACGAAGAACAAATTCCCCCACCACCTTGGCAGCCGAGGTGTTCCTGGGAAGAGACCGATCTGGGTGAAAGAGGACGCCGCGTTGATAGCGGCTGGCAAACCGGTTCCCTTCGCTAATATTGAGCCGGAACACGCCCAGATTTGGATGAGGGCGCACACAGTTTCTGACCCAGCCACTGGGTCACCAATTATCACGGACCCCGAGCTTCAGGTGGTGTCCGAACGTTTGGTATGATCTAAACCGCTTGGTCTCTTCAAATATACTGTTGTGCTTCCAATATGCTAACGGCTGGTACCTTGTGTTGTTTCCCTTGCAGAGGTAGCTGTCCCAGCAGTCTGAGAGCTCCCAGGACTCCATCCAAAGTGAGAGGTGGGAAGACCATCTCTCGAAGGCTCTAGGAACGCGGGAGAAGACAGGGCGTGTCCGAGGGATCGGGAGCGGGGCTATCTGGGACGAAGTCTTTCCGCAAGACTGCGAGGCTGCCCGCCAAAGGAGGAGAGGAAGGCAAACATCTCTTATGCAAGAGATGATAAGGGCAGCCCAAGAGGCTGGCAAGCTTGCGGCGCAAGAATTATTAGCGTCTAGAGGCTACGACGCCCACGATGCATCTCGTCCACCTGTGCATCCTCATGGACATTAGGGGTCCTATCCAGCTAGACGGAGCAGCTGCGCCTCAACCTCCGACGTCGCCCCCGAGTCGCCAAATCCCGTCGAAGACATCAGTGTAAGCTTCGTCGCCACCATGAATCACTTGTGTGACGTCTCTAATTCACACCAGAACTGCGGATAACAATGGGTACCTTTATTATGTAGGGCCCCACGAAATGCCACCTCACCATCCCTTTGCCCGGCGTGAAGAAGATGGTTGTGCACGGCCTAGTCTTCCCAACAGTGGGGGGCGCGACATGCCACAACGTTGCAATACCTCCCCACATGGCGAGGGTGCAGGTGGACCGCGTCGTCACCGAGTTCAGTGACATCGCAGTCCCTGTCGCCCCTGAAGAGGATGTCACGAAGCTAGGAGACTGCAAGGGGTACTACATCCTGTGGCTGAAGAGCCAGATAACTATCCCCGGGGTGTCCTCTCCTAGTACGTCAGCCATCCCCTCTCCATCAAGCGAAGCCGGCCTGTCTCCGCTCGGCCTGTGCAATAGGCCAGTTTCATTCGATGATTGGGACGACGATCTTCCCGGGCAACAACACACGACGATCCTTCCGTCCCAGGAGGAGGAGCAACCCAAGACGGACTCGCTGCCCCGTGAAAAGCGCTCCAAGCATCACCATGACCCGAAGGCAGCAGGAAAGACGGTCTTATCTCCAAGCACGCTCAATGCCGCAGTGGGCAAAGCGTTGACAGGAGGCAAGAGGGCCTCCTCTCCAGAGCCGGAGAGGAAAAGAAAAAGGGCACACAGACGGGGCGGCATCGCTGCGAAGGAGGCAAGCAAGGAGAGCAAGAAAAAGGCCTTATCCTTCCAGACATCTGCCAAAACTGTCAAGAATGATCGACGACTAGTGTACGAGGCAGGCGAGCCCTTGCTCCCGGATGATGAGGTGCAGAGGTTGCTCGCATAGATGAAACTTCTCCATGACACGATCATGATGAGATCACAGAATCGGGACGATTACGAGCTACACTTTAAGGTCGAGGTGCCAAAAGATTTCGGTTTCTTTCTGGACAGTCATCATGACACCTTCGACATCAATTTTGAAGATATCTTTAATTTGTTCAACCTCTTCTGGCTCGACACCATGCTCGTCAGGCTGTGACGCTTTACCAAGCCCAAGAGTCTAGGCGTCTGCCCAACTGCGCCTTTGCAATACTGGATCCGGTCGTCATGAACGAGTACTATGTACGAGAAGCGACGCCGGTCCTAACAAATTTCATCACCGAGTCATTGATATTCCATAAGGATAAGGACTACGTGCTCATGCCCTACAACCCCCGTAAATTACTTACTACCGTCCCTAGTTACTTTTCTTAAGCACGTATCCCCGTCTGTTTATATTCCTTCGTTACTTTTTACGCAGCGACCACTGGATCCTCATTGTCATCCACAAGCCTTCCAGAATGATATACTATTTTGATTCCCAAAGATGTGCCAAGCGGGACAACTCAGCAATTAAGGAAGTTCTAGAAGCCGCCTTTTGGGAATACAACTTGCGAGGGGGAGGAACAGAAAGCAAGAGCAAGAAGCTGATCCACAAATTCAACTTCCCTTGCAGGCAATAGCCAGAAAATAGTGTTACATGTGGGTACTACGTCTGCGCTCACATAGACGCGTTCGTCATATCCCACAACCCGCAATGGAGCCAGGATCAGTTCAATAACTTCATACACGACCTGGCCGACGATAAGTACGACTGGAGGAAGGACTTTGCCCGCATCCAGAAGACCTTCGCGTACGTTATCAACAACGAAGTCATCCGGCCAAGCGGCAATTTCTACGCGGCAGTCCAATTACCCGCTTACCGCCGCACTGGAAGTACTAGCCAAGCGTCATAGACGTGGATCAGTAGGGCTAGTGAGAATAAACATTGTTAAATTCATTTGTTTGTCATTTTAAATCATTGTAAACTTGCTTGAATGTACTTAATATGTGTGATATTAATTGCTATATATATATATATATGCTTAATATTTGTGATGCTAATTGTTATATTTAGATATGAATACTAATTGCTTCATATTGCTATATTTAGATATGAATACTAATTGCTATATTCAGATATTCAGATACTAATTGCTTAATATTAAAAAAAGTGTGATAACACTTTCTCTGACGGGCGCTTCCAATATGCCTGTCAGAGAAAACAGACACCGCTGACGGGCGAGCTCTTATCGCCCGTCAGTGAAAGTGGGCTCGAGATGCGGCTAGGGCAGTGCTGGACGGCTTTCCATTGACGGGCTACGTGCACCCATCAGTGAAAGTATATATCTACTGACGGGCTGTGTGCCCATCAGTAGAAGTTTTACTTCCACTGACAGGAGCTTGCTGACGGGCTCGGAACCCGTCAGAGATGTCCGTTTTGCGCCCGTCAGTGGTGCTGTTTCCTGAGGTAGTGGAAGGAAGAAAGAATGGGAGATGGGTCTCAACCTAAACCTTTTAGGTGTTTTTGAATTAAAGAAAAGGCACAAAAGAAAATAGAATTAAGAAAATACCTAAAGGGCTTATAAAAAATCTAAGAAAATTCTCATAAATCAAATATAGAGTGTGTAGATTCCAAATAAAAAATATTTCTAGATGAAAAATCTAAAAGAGTAAATACAAATAATTGAATATCTCTGACTTTATAATATTAATATAATGAATTAATCCAAACAAAATCCAAATAAAATATAGTAACATCCTAGTAAAATAAAAAAAATTTAAAAGCTCTAAAAATCAAGATGTTACACATCGGTAGCATTTGAGATGCACCATTGCCCCTGAAGCACTTGTGCCCGGTTCATCCAATAGCCCCCGATGGTTGTGCACCCACCGCAGGACCCGTAGTTATCATTCCTCCTGTAACATCCTCGATTTTGAGGGCTTGAAACTTTTTTTAAAAAGAGAAGGATGTGCAACTATGTAATATATGTTAAAAATATTTTTATCGGATTTTATTTCAAATTAATTCAACTATATGAATTAATTTGAGAGTAAAAAGTAAGTTTTTGATTTTTAAATTGATCATCATTTGAAAATTTACCTCAAAAGTATTTTTATTGAGTTCCCCATACTCAAATTGATTTTATGAAATTTTTCTAGAATTTTCGGGAAGCTTTTGCTATTTTTAAAGCCCTCTTTTGAATTTCTGCACTTATTTTAATTCAAAAATGAGTTTTTATTCTTTTTCTTCAGACCTGGGCCAAAAGCCCATTTTGCCCCCCTGGGCCGGCCCATCCGGCTGCCCCTCCTCCCTCTTGGGCCCTAGGCCACTTGTCCTCCTCTTGGGCTGCCTCTCTATTGGGCTGTTTTTTTCTTTTTGTTTCTTGGGTTGTGCCCCTGTGCTCCCTTGCGCTGCGCGCGTCCCACGCAGCAGCCAAGCGGTCGTGCGAGTCACGTAAACGCCGCTGCCGGTTCGTGTTCTTTCTTTTGGAATTTAAATCCCGTGATTTGTGGTTCGTTTAATTCGGCCCTAATTGCAATTAATCTTTGTGCCTCTTCCTCTCCCCTTTCTCCCCTATAAAAAGCCCTCTCCCCTGTGATTTTCTCAATTTGATTTCTTCCCCAATTTTTTATCTCCACCATCTCTTCTTCCCCAACTCCAGTGACCACTCCGGCGAGCAATTCCGGCCACACCGACGTCCCCCACACTGAAGCATTGTTACCCAGAGTACATGCGTGAACAGTACATGCGTGAACAGTACACATGTACAGTAAACCATATGCCAACTTTCTGTCTAATTTTTAAGCCCATCTAAATCTTGCCCGATCTTAGATCTCAGTAGTAAAATGGAACCCTTGATCTAAGTCATGAGAACCCATTTGGCATGATTAAATAATGCTTTAACATGCTTTTAGTGTAATTTTCATGCTTAGAAAAATAGTTATAATTACTTAAATTATATTTCCAGAACACTTGCAAACATGAAATGTCTCTGGAATTGGTATTATGACATGAGATTCCAATTGTATGATTTATTGATGATAATTAGTGTTTTCTACTTAATTGTTACACTAAAAATGCTAGTAATTGCCTTAATTAATTAATGTTCAGATTAAAAATATTATTAAATCATTTTTGTACTGTTTTAGTACTGTTAACACATTCCAAGATGTTCCATGTTAAATTAGTTCATGTAAATGGTAGAGAATAGCTTTTAGCTTAATCTCTAGCCTTTAAAATAATAGAAAACCATGTGTAAATATGATTAAATGTTGTTAATTTATTTCTTACTGTTATTAACCATTATAAATATTTAGGATTCACCTAAATATTTATTTGTGATTGATTGTGAATTTTTTGTCATTTTATCATGATTACTAGCATGTTAAGGTGTATGTTGTGTGTATATCTATTAAAATACCCGGTAAAGGATAGATGTTATCTTTATATATTTATATGTGTTATATATGGTTATGGCCAATCCTAGAAGACCTAACTTCTATCTTCTTCGCGATGACGCTATCGCGCCATCGTTTCATTCCACCTCATCTTACCTTCGTCGTGCTTCTTCTCGTGTTGCTTCCGAGTTATTCTTATTGGATTTGGTTATTTATTTGCTTGCTCTCGTTTCGTTACGACGATAGGGAGTGAAGAGGCCGACCCGGCGACCGAAGCAGCTGAAGAAGGAGAGTACTACCACGAAGGCATGCCCCTTTTTCTTGATCATTTTTTATCCTATATTTTTTGAAGTCATTATATTTTGTTATTTACAAACATGCATACTGTTTTAATCTAGTAGCTAGCGTGTCGATTGACACACTTTTACCCTATCCGCTTGTCGCCCTTTTTACTTGATACCCTGAGTAGATAAATAGGTTTTATTCTGAATAGAGTAGAGTGTTGGATCGGTGGCTTCCGACAGAGGGGGGGTGAATGTCGAATTTTAAATCTCTTTCACAAATTCTTCACATACATAGTCAAATTTAAAGAACTAGTATGATCCAAGTGAAAATGTAGTGGAAAGACCCCCAAAAGCCTTTAGTAACGTGGAGCTCGTCGATAGCTTCGAAACGAGTCCAAGATCACTAAATTCCGAGTTGAAACGCAAAAGTTATGGCAGAAACAGTGAAACAACCCAGTCTGAAGAAATTGAAGAATTCCGGAAGTACCGGGAATTTTTCCGGTTGAACCGAGATTGGGTACTGTTTTCAGTGAAGAATTTCAGCCTGAAGAATTTGAAGAATTCCGGAAGTACCGGGAATTTTTCCGGTTGAACCGAGTTTTGGTACTGTTTTCAGCAGACAAGAACAGAAGTGAATCTCGGTAGTTCCGAGATTGAAGAATCGGAAGCACCGGGATTTCTGAAGAATTTGAAGAACTCAGCAAGCAAAAACAGAAGTGAATCTCGGTAGTTCCGAGATTGAAGAATCGGAAGCACCGGGATTTCTGAAGACTTTGAAGACTTTCGAAGAATTCTGCAGAAGAACAGTTAGGTTCAGAACTGAGATTTCGATCCAACTTTTTGGCTAATTCAAAATCCACCCAACCAAATTCAACCAAAATTTGTAGAGAGGTGTAGGAAGGTCTTGTGAATCTAGATCAAGTATTGATCTTCATAAAAACTTCCCAAGTTAAGACCTTTACCCCTTTTTCTTCAATCAGCCCTAAAAATGAAGAAAAGAGAAATTTTGAGGAGAAAGGAAGCTCGTGAGGAATCTTGATCTCAAATCAATATGGCATCATCTCACATGTCCCAGCAACCTATTCCAAGCCCCAAATCACAGAATCAAAACATCTTCATGACTCAATCACAAAACCCCATTTCTTGGCTTCTTCTTCAAGAAAACTCAAAATCAAGAAGGAAAGGGGTTGATCCTTGGATATGCTTGGATGGGATCAGTTCAGATGTGATCTCCCCATCACTTACTTGCCATACCACGAATCAAACCACCAAGAAGGCAAGAAAACGAAAATCAAAAAGACTCGAAGAATGAATGGCTCAAGAACACATAGGGATTGAAGAAATCTTTTTGTATTGGATTTTCGTGGGTTTTCTTTGGAGTTTACAAGCCTCTCATCTAGGCAAAGCACTCCTCAAAGTGCAGCTCTCAAAAGCTAATCAAAAAGGGTTGAGGGATAAGCACCTCTTACCCCTCCTTTTATAGTGGTGGAGGCATACCTCCCACCACTTGGGCCTTAAGCCCACTTAGATGGCATGAGCACTTAGCACGCATCACAAAGCATCTAAGTGACTCATCCTCCATCCATCTTGCCTTCTACCCTAAGCATCTAACCCTAAACCGCTTCCCGGCCTCCGCCGCAGTTTCTTGGTTATGCTTCGGTAGATTCCGCGTTTTTACCAAAACGCCCTCGCACTGACTTGGTCCTCACGTCTCGTCTCCACCCGCTTTCTTGTCCTCCGCGTACATGCTTTTAAGCCGCACGATGTCGTCGCCACCTCCTTGACCGCATCTCAGCCCTCCAAGCCTCATGCCGGTCCATATGGCCGAACCATCGCCGCACCCAACTCGCACCTGCACACAATAGACCAAGCAAAGCGTTGCGAGCACAAGTCTTCAACTTGACCCAAGTCAGTCGAGAAAAATCTTCATCCACTCAATTTTTTCTTGAGACAAATTGAGAAACTCAAACTTATCAAACACACAATAAGTAATTCAAACCTCGAATTCATGCAACCAAAAGAATTAACTCCACATAAGATGGCAAAATATTCATCACAAATATTGTCAAGTCTTCACATGACTCACATAGAGATATGCTTAGCCATGCTTAATTCATCTTTAGGTTGTTTTGATTTGTCTCTACGGAGGAATGAATATCGGATCGATGATCCTTGTTGAAACTTGTTGAGCTAGCTGAGCTAGGGCCAGATGCCCGATGTTTTCCCTCTCTCTCTCTCTCTCTATTCTTCCAAATTCTACTCTGGGTGAAACTTACCATCTAATATGGTGCGGGCGATAGTTGGATCATGTGATGAAGGAGCATATGGTTGTCCTACCCGCAGAAGACCGGTTGAAAGGAACCATTGGTCGTCCGTACCGCTTAAGGCCGAAGTCTTGAAGTTGGAGAAGTGTGTCAACAATGCAACCACATGCTATATGGGCAATGGCTTGGTCAAGTAGGTTAGTCAGCCTTTGGTGCCGATGTTGCCGTACCGCAGAAGGGGTGGACGTAGCTACGAGGACCCTCGGCACAGATGGGGGGACCGGATTACGGGGACATACTCTCGACTCCGATCCAGACCCGGTGGGCATGTCACACCTTAGGGGAAGCTAGCTAAAAGACCTCGTCACAATCTCCCTGTTGCAATGCTGGCGACGGCCAGTGGCAACAATGCGAGATTGTGTCATGTGGATAAAGTGTGCAAACTCTGCAGGGTAATAAACTAATCGATTAGCCGTGTCCACGGTTATGGACAGCACATGACTCATTCTTGATGAAAAGGACATGTCCCTCTCCCCCTTGCTACTTCCCTCTACCCCTTTGCTGATGAAACCTATGGCCGAGCTAAGGCAGGAGTTCCTTGCTCGAAGGTGTTGGTCGAGGACCACACGCTGAAAAATACCCCTGATAACAAAACTGTTTTACATCAAAACAATGCCTTGAATCTACCCTAATATTTCAACTAAAAATTTGCTTTACGCAACTAAGCCCTAAAGCCTTCCTTTGAAGCCTTGCATATAGTATGGTAGGACCATCTGCCGCCAGGTGGCTTGCTGAGTACATGAAGTACTCATCGTGCATGTTTTTATGGTGGTGTGCAGAGGAGTATGCCGAAGAAGGAGCCGCCGATGAAGACTTCTTCTATGATGAGCCCGAAGAATAGGTCGCGTGACTTCCATCAATTGCCTGTGGCACGGATGGAGTCACTTCGTTTTTATTTTCCGCTGTTTGCCTCTGATGTAATAAAATGTCGTTAAGACATGGAACTTTGTAAGTCGTGTGGCATATTGTACTCAATTAAGTTTTTAAATTTTGAATGCATGCAATGTTATTTATTTCGCATGTGTATCGTCAGCGTAATCCTGGACTGACGAGGATATACACAGGCGGGGTCTAGTAGTTGAAACTAGACTCTCACACCTCCTTGGGCCACTAGTGCCGCCGCAGCCACTCCTATGGCTACGACAATACCAGCCACCTCTGCTTGGCGCTCCACAGGCTCGTTGCGCCCATGTCCACTGCACGATCCACAACACCAGCACATTGATTTCATCTACGCAAGCGCTCGTCGTCCTACCTGCAACGAACGCCATTGCGCTTATGATGACCACCATCGCCACCACACGTCTGGCAGTGCCTGTATTGATCACCGCCACTAGACCCGCCACGACCACCGCTACCCTGGCAACGACCATGGCCATGACTACTGCCGTGGCCTTTGTCGTAGCCGTGACCACCGCCATAGCCTTGACCGTGTCCTACATCATATGCACCACCATGTCCCCTACCGTGTTGATCGTGACGCGGTCCCCTCCCTTTTTGTCATTCATCACCAACATATGACCGTTGTCCAGCACTGTGCTGAAAGGTTAGGGCTTGGGGAGAAACCCTAGCCTCGTAGCTTTAAGCCACGGATGCAGCACCTTAGCCCACGTCGAAATAGCAAGGCCACCATGCTGAAAGGCCAACTCTTGTCGGGCCGTCGACGCAAACTTGGCTCCAAACCCGTCGGCCTTGGAGGCCACATGCCCATGAGCCTCGGCACAATTGATCATCGGATTTTAAATCGGTGATCCTGCCACACTTGTCGCCTTATTGTTTGCCAGCGGCGCAACCAGTCCCCGTATCGACCGCCCGATAGTTGTTGTACAACAGCATAGACCAACTTGCCCAATCTAACGCATCACCTAGCGTCGGAGTCGGAGAGATGCAAAATGGTGGCAAACCTACGCACGATCATACCTTCTCACCGGTAGCTCACCGTTATGCGACCCGAGTGATTATCTTCTCTGCCGTGGATGTGAGCTTCCTTCTGCAAAACAAAAGTTGCATACCTCCATACCTCCTTCCACCATCGAGGCAACTCCTAAATGGTGTACCCGGATTGTAGCAACCGACAATGGTGTCAGCGGCTGAGAGAGACGTATCACCATCGTCAGCGAGGGAGAGCAAGAATCCCCCCCTAGGTTGCTGCCCCTCATTCAGCCTCCTTCGTTCGCCCTAGCTGCCCTCTGTGTGCCTCCATTTGCATGATGGGTGGCATACGGCGTGTTATAAGCAGTAACAGGGTAAAGAGAAAATGAAATATAATATACGTGAGAATTTTGGATAAATTTGTGAAAATGAAAGATTTGGGGCCTTGAGTATGGAATTTGCAATTTTAGAAGTATATCAATGTGGCATCTGAACTTTGGAGGCGGGAAAACACAATTGTTGTTCTTGCTATTATGCGTTACATTAGCCACTAACTCAGCTCCTTTTTGTCCTCTTTGTTTTCTTCGGCAAAAGTAATTACTACTAGTTTAGCAGCAGTTCTCTTTTCTTCTCGAATACACTAGTTTAGCAACATCTGATCGGGTTTCCGACAACACGCAGAGCACTCAAGGGTCATTTCAAGGCATGACCCGCGTTGAGCCCCCCATTACTTGTAAACTACTTCAGAGAAAGAACAGAAGACCCTTCTAAAATGACAAGTTGTCGCCTTGTTTGATTTGCTTTGTGTGTTTTTGTGTTGGCTGCTGACGCCTGGTGCTCACTTGCCCTATTTATAGGTTTGGAAGTTTGGATGGTTTCACGTTGAGGGAGGGGCAAGGGGAAAGTTTTAGGGCCTGTTTAGTTAGATTGTGGCGATTAACAAGTCTGTCATTGGCTAACTGCCTAGAGAAGCTACTGTAGCTGTAGGAAAGTGAATATATGACTTTTGGTTGATCCAAACCATCTATAGCATTTTGACAAATGAACACTGAAATTTCAGCACATTGCTAAAACTGGCAGAAGGCGGATTTTCCAAACAGCAGAATTTGTATTGCAAAACCCACGATTACCGTTGACAAAAACTACTGAAAACCGGACTGTTTGGTTGGCTGCAGCTTTTTCTAATGAAAAACTGCTGAAAAACCCAACCAAACATGACCTTAGACTGGGGTAGCTTAATCCTGGATTAGAGCACGTGCACTTGCTTGTACATTGGTACCAAAGAGAAGGAACTATTTGAAAAAAAAATACAAGAAGAACAAGAGGAGGAACTAATATTTATCCTCACTGGCCAAGCATGCATCACTGGATCCTCGCAGAGAAACTCGTTCGCTTCACTTTATACTCAAGACGATAGTGCAGAAGTAAATGTAGCCAGTGCCTTCTGGAGATTCAGCCTATCGCCAATCACCGCATAGGTTTTAGAAACAAATTTTACATCTTTTCAAATGCTGACGCTCAGCTCCCTCCATGGAATTATCCCATTTAAAATCGTAGTGAGATGTGTTTGCTCTATGACATTAGGAGTGATTGCGTAAAGAGATGCATTATCCGGGTCAGAAGAAGAATAAACAGATACACTATCACAGAAGGTCGTCGGAAAAAATAGATAACAGAAGATGCAATATTCAAGGATCAGAAGTTATATCTTGAGTGATGCTACACATGTTACATTGATTGTACAGAGCTATGGATGCTTACACAGCAGTCAGTATTGATCATCGAGCAGGGGTCTTCTTATTGCATTTCTTCTGTACAAGAATGCTTGATGAAAGGTACAATTTGGCGATTAGGAGCTGCAAGATGGCAATTTTGTAGCACCTGTCAGGTCAGGAAAATGAATAGACCACAACCCATAATCTGCACCCCGGGGATAAGAAGCCTACCAAATCATTTTCCAACAGAGGCAACCAGCACGACGGAAATAGCAACCAAATTTTGAACTATCTTGTCTTCGTAACATTTGCCAGGAACACCTGCTGCAGATTCCTTTTCTTTTGACAGATCCTGGCTCGCAATCCTGGAGGTAGCCCATTTACAGATTTGATGTCACCAGCATGGGCTCCTGGAAGCTTCAAAGAATGTTGGCAAACATATCAGGCTTGACAAAAGTTCTTTACCAATTCAGACACAAGGAGCTCAGAAATTTGACCTTATATATTGTACATCACATAAAGTAGGGTGAGGGCATGCATACAAAGACTCCATCCTTCAACGGTCGTTCATCCAGTTACTTACACGAATCTCAAGAAAAATGACATACAATAAAATAATTTCTAGTCTTTCTACCTTAATATATCTACAGGAGAGCTGCATGGTCTTGAAAGAAAAAAGAACTCTAGTCTCAATTATTGAAAAAGTTGCAAACTAATAATTGGCACTCGTTTTTCATGAAAGACTACTTGCCCAAAAGGGTAATAATGCTATCCCGTGTTTTGCAACTTCAAGATTCAATATAAGATCAGCAATGCTGAACAGACACCTTAGCAATCTTGGCTTGTTATAGTAGCCCCAAGACACTATCTAGATACACACCAAAAGAATCACCATGAAAAAATTTATAAAAAAAATGAACTGTGACTCCAGAATAAAGATTGTAAAGATACATGCCGACTTCAGCACATTAAGAAAAACTAACTGTTATGAAAGTATCCAATCTTAACGAACAGATAACACTAAAATGCAAAACCTAAACCCATTACTAATAGGGATATGAGTAGGTCAAAATTAGAATTCTAAATAACTGGGGTGCACATTGCCCAGGCATTGTTATGAAGTGTGATGTCATGTGCACATGGAGCCCCAACAAGGACGCGACAACAGTAAATCAGAGCATATGGCAGCAGCATTAATTAAGATTTTAAGATAATTATTTTCAGAAATTTCCTTTTGGTTAGTTGCTATCTTTCATATTTCCTTTTAAGCACATCTTTTACGTTCTAGCACCTCTAAATAAAGAAGCAATTGCTATCATTTTCAGAAAGTAAGAAAGAAACAAGTTCATCTTCATCTCTAGTATCATCCCTACACTAAAGAAGCTGTCACCACTCCAACTCCTCTCGGCGGCGTTTGCCCTGAAATGTACTAGGGCACATTATAATTGGTATCAGAGAAACTCACCATAGCTTCCAATGCCAACTATCCTTTTGTCAAGGCCTAGCTATGAAGGAATCCTCGTTGGACCCAAGAGTGCAGAGAGCATGTTGAAGAAGACGATGGTGGTGAGGGACAAGACGAACAAACGGCCATTTGAAGTTGCACCAGCAGCACCGCCTTTGGCTGTGCAAGCAGTGACTCCACCGTGGAAAGAGAAGGCTGCCATAATTTCACGGCCTCCATGCCCTTGGCCAAGTCCTTGCATTCTACAGTATGGTGCATAGGGAGTGCCTCGGATCAGATTGCGATGATGCTTCATCTCTCCCACCACAGCCACACTCCTTGTTCGCAGCAGATCCCTCCTGCTCCCCAATCATATCTCCAGTGCCACAGACCACTCCCTCGATGTTGAACTGTGCCAAAGCACCCATGCTGTCAACATCAATGATCACTGAGGATTTGATCTCCTCTAATGCGATGCATCAACATTATGCCCTCTCATCACCGTGGGCTACCAAAGGGCTTCAAAGATGGCTGCCGCCACAGCTCAAGGACAATCTGTCTTGTGAGGAGGGGAGAAGACGTCATGGGCACCATGGTAGGCCCATGACATGCACAAGGCAGGTTAGCAACTGCAACAATTTAGGATTGGTGATTTCAGTTGCTAAGGATAAGCTGTCTGGTTACTTATTTCCTATTAAACATGTTCCCTAGCTATCTATTTCCAAATTGCAGATCCATCCACTAGAGATGGTATCCCTGTAAATAGAGGGGCTTGTATCCTGATTTGATTAACCAAGACAAAAAGAACAAGTCATTCTCATCTCTAGTCTCATCCCTCCCTGGAAAAAGTTTGCCACCACCCACAGTTATATCAGCACTGTTTACCCTGTAAAGCACTAGCATAGATTACATTACTATATTGTCCACCTTTTGTTAACAGCTTAAGCTTTGGGTGTATCGGTTGGTCCATGAAACATAACACGGTATCAGACCAAGAGGTGTGTAGTTAGAGACCGAGCTGACACAATTTTAAGAAAAAACTACCGTTTCCAATTTTGAGCCCACATCATAGGCCTGAGGAGGCTAGACGTGAGGGGGACCGTCACAACATAAGTACATTACCCACCTTTCCATTACCATGATTTTGACGCTCAATTCAGTGTTGCAGGCACTTGCAGCGCTGCAGTGTGATCAAGTTTGCTAGTATAGGTCATCAAATTAGCCGCGAGTGTGGCAGTGACAATGAAAGGGCTTCTTTGGAAGGCAGCTCTTGGAGAAATCGTAGGCCATGACGCCAACATTGACCCCAGGGCTTACACCTCCACTGGTTTCACTGCTGCCAACCCCACTTTTGTCAATGATTCTTCCCCCAGCAACACGACCTTTGGTTACACAATAGGTGGCTTCATCAAGGAAAGGAAGATCGTCATTGTCTCATGGCTGTCCTGCCCACGCTGCTGGCCGATGCTGTGCCATTGGCAAGTGCGAAGCCAGCGACTGTCACACAAAGGGTTGCAACATCATCGCATCTCTTCCACTTCACATTCTGTGGGGAGAAGGGCTTCGCTGCTGCTCCCTGCCAGTTGCCAATGCCGTCGATGTATTCCTCGACATATGCAGTGACTGCCAACGGTCGAGGAAGTTTCATTGTCTGATGATCTCTCGCACGACCCAACCTCGACATCGCAGCCAGTCATTGAAGTGGGTCAACCAACGACTGCAGCCTTAATCACCACTGCAGCTCGAGGACAGGCTGTCAGAGAGGGAGGGAGTTGTTGCCAGGCACACGCTAGGCCACAACGGCAGCAAATCAGAGCATATGGCAGCAGCAGTAATTTAGATAATGCTAATTAGTTTCATATTAGATATTTCCTTTCGGTTAGTTGCTATCGTTCACCTTTTAAGCAGTTACCACGTTTTGCATTCTAGCACCTCTGTATAAGAGGAGCCATTGTTATCATTGTCATAAAGCACGAATCTATCAAAGTTCCCCATCTATCTCTTCTCCTGCCCCTGTGGACTGGACTGTGTGAAGCTGCATCAAGGCGCTGTTGTGCAACTTTGGTCGAGGGACACCTTGATCAGGTCTAAGGCTCCACACGAATCACACCCATGACATGTGGATACATCAGAGCACTCGTGTAAACTTAACAGAACCTAATAAGAACAACTACCTAGCAGCGAGTACCCAAATTAGAACTAGAGAGGCTAATGGAAAAATGGAGGGGGCAAAAGAAGTCTACCTCTACTGTAGGAGCCTCTCCTACAGTTTTTTCCCTCAAAAAAAAAGAAGAAGTCTACCTCATATGATTTCAGGTTGAAACAATGAGATACTTAAACTTGCAAAAATATGAACACGGAAATGAAAGCTCGTTTCCGATATTAACTTCTATTAGAGTTCAATCAATCATCAGAAGAATAATTTTATACTAAACCAAATGGATATTATAAAGATACTGAAGGGAAAGGGCTCTCGTGCATGGACAACAACATTTCAGATCTGATATTTTGGTTTATTAACATGCATCCTGTGATAACAATAAAACATGGAATTGGTCAAACTAAACAACTAAACATGTCCATAACATATTTAGAACTTTATTAGGCAGCACTGATAAACCTAAGCATCAATGAAACCTCAAAATGACTGAAACTTTCCTCAGATGATTGAGTAGATACTGGAATTTGTAAGATCATCTACTGGTTGAATATTTGCTAAGCAGGAAGCTAGATAATTATTAAGATTTATATTTTTCACTTCAATCTTCAGCAAGCAGGGAATAGCTGATGCATACACAAGTATTTGGTAATTGGTACACATTTAGTAAATTGCAATGCATACTTTCAACCTTAATTAATTTCAAATGTAGTAAGTTTTACCTTCACACTACTAGAGTACTTTCAAATTTTAATTTGGTGCTAACAGAGAGCCCATACAAAGTTTCATGTAGTTTTTGTATCATTTGCTGATCTTGGCCATTGAGACCTATATTATGCACTTATCCACTTTTGAAGTGGATACCTCCTGTTGAGATATTATCGTGTTCCTCATTTGATGCTCCTTATCAGCTAATTTCAAATTCTCAAAGCGCATTCTTTTCTTTCTTTTTTTACTTATCAAAATGGCCAGTTAAGTATAACTTCATCCAAGTAAGCAAAAAGGGCCAACTGCCAAGTGCACAACCACACCAGCATAACTGCGGTATATAGCACTCCAAACTAATTAAATTGTATTCAATAGAAGAAGAATACATAGATCTAACAAAATCGGGGCTGCGGACACGAGACATAAGGGGATCTAACAAAACAGTGTTTCCACTGTTATCTTACACCTTTTGTGCCTCAATACTTGGATAAAACCACTGTCAGTTTATTCCTTAACATAATCCCAACCAGTTTCTGAGGTAAAAGGAATATTATCAGACAAGAACATTATGGTTATTTTCTGCATATTCCTGATAAATAGTTTTTATTTCTAACAATACTGAAACAAAACTGATTGCAAATAAATGATCAGATACTTCTCTATCTATGCTAGAAATGTAACAATTGAAAGGCACATACTAGTGCAGAACACTTACAGAGAATACTGTGTTATGGCTCCTCAATTCTTTGGAGCCCTGCACCATAGTTCTGTGTGAAGCACTTACGTTGTTTTACTGGTGCTTAGGTGAAGACAATAGGATGGGTCTATTCTACAGCCTCTAGCCCTCTAGAAGATAAGCAGATCTTTGCTTATTTCAGAATATTGCTCTGAAGAACAGCATTATCAGCATACTGCACAAAGTCCGCCTGCCTTCTCCAGGTTCCATCACCCATCAGTAAGCTATGAGCTGAATACAACGGCCATGAAGCAAGAGACACCATCAAGTTGGTGCAATCTTGCAAGCAGAAAATCCGACTTGCTCCATCCAAATTAGTCATGTGAATTTATCTTTTCAAGTAGCAGCGATGTGTTGACCCCAAGCAGACGAGGGTTTAGCTCTGACACTGTCTTTAAGTCTTGCATTGAGATTGACTTAGTCCCTAGAGGTATAATACCACCCTGCACATGGGCATGATTTTGCAGTGATACACCATTTATTTGCTTATGGCACAACTGCTGCTTCAATGCCGCATGGCTTAGTTTGGCATGTTGGGATCTTGCTACAACATGCTCAACACAAGATCCAATCAACTGCTTCAAGAAACTATCAACTCCATTATTCAACAAATTAGCACACTCTATCGAGACCCCTTCTAACCCTTCTGCTTCTGCTGTTTTTTCCATTCTCTTTCTCAGTGACAAAGTGTCACATAGCTCACCAAGTTCATAACAACTAACAGAGCTAGCATCCGAAGTGATGGGAGCAAGGGCTGAAGGTTTTCGAGTCCCACCAAAATTAGCAGCGCCAAACTGAATTCCAATTGGAGCTTGCACCGGACCTCGGGCATGATGTATAATTTCTTCTCCCAAGGTTTCTCTAGCATCCATAGCAGAAGGGCCATTGCCATGTGGAGAGCCATAAAAATTTAATGGTGCCCTTTCCACACGTGATCGATTGTTAAGTGGCTCCGCATGCTCACTTTGCTGAACCTGTGCACGTCTCTTCAGATCAATCAAATTTGGAGTACCATTCTCCCTAATAATAGTCTCACCATGATTCAGTGATGAATGCTGCGTTAATGTGCTTTCACTTCTGCTCTTGACATGCTGGTTCAAAGGATCACTGTTGTTCCAGATGGGAGGAACCAGTGTATGTTCTGAATTGGTGACATCCCCAGCCAGCTTAGATGCATTAATCACTGGTGGGGCACTTGCTCCACAGCATTATGGAGGATAGAACGGATGAGATGGTTGTGCAATGAGAGATTCTCACGGGCAAGTGCCACGAGGCAGAACTTATCAAACTCATTCTTGCTCAACTTTGACGATAAGAACCTCTCCAGATGTTGAAAGTATTTCTTTGCTCGGTCTGGGCCCAATCCTCTTAACAATCTTGGACTTGATCTCACGAAGGTCAGTACGAGTGCTCTGTCGTACTGCAGATGATGGTAATAGTTGTAGGCTTGGCACTGGTGGCACTGATGATGGCTTAGAGGACGGCATCTCTCAGGAAAGAGATTCCATGTAAATACAATTGAACCAGAAAGTATATCTACAAGCAGATATCCAGTAGATATTGTAATCCTCCTCCAATCCAATCTCTCTTGGTATACAGCCCACAAACTGAAAATTACTACAATGAACAAATATCTGATTTAGGAATATAATAAGTGTAAAGTAACAAGAAAGCATGAAAAATGGCACTGGGCCATGGGATTATCCAAGAATAATGAATCAGCATAGAACTTTATCTCCACTTTTCTGAAAGCACATATTAACACATAAATTCAATCTAATATACTCCCCCAGTCCAGAAATATAAGCCACATGCGTTTCCCAATGTTTAACTTTAACAAACGATTAGTCCACATATATGTGGATTATCTAATATAAAATCGGATACCATTGAAGAGTGCTTTTAATACGAATCCCACGTAATGCACATATTGTTGAATAAATTCTTGGTCAAAGATAAATCTTGAGGAGCGAGTGCGCCTTATATTTCTGGATGAAGGGAGTACAATTTATGGAAACTACATGACAAAAAGGCACTTCATGCCAGTTTTGTGCAGCATGAGCTCAACACCGTTAAAGAATTAACCAAAAAGAAACAAAATTGTGTTTCTAGTTTGCACTAAAATGGTATGCAGGTCAACTACAAACCAAAAGGGCGAGTAACTTCTTCCAAACAAGACCTAAAAAACAGAATAACGCAAACACAAGTTTCCTTGATCTGACCATGCTGCCTTTGTGCACACTGCACAAAATTCAAGCTTGTCAGCTAATTTTCCATGTGTAAATGAACTATTACAGAGTAACCACGAACTTTCTAATTCAGAATCCGGAAACTCAAACGAGGACCACCTGCTGCCTGAGCAACATCAGATGAGCTTACGCCTACAAACCAGAAAGGAAAATCTTCAAACCAGAGGCATCAAGATCTCCTTTACTCCACCCAATTTCTCCTAATTCCAAAAAAGAGTAAAATGGGGACTTTGCACTGAATTAATCAATTCAAACTCTATGAAACACAGAACCCAAATCAGAAGCTCCCACTGAGTGACCAAACACTATTCAAGCTATTTATCCAACTCAGATGGACTCGAGCTCCTCTCATCCAATCCGCGGCACGTCAATCGAAATGGTAAAGAAAGCTAGGGTTTCGCACCAAATTCAAACTTCCAAGCTTATCCCACGCACAAAGCAAAGAAACATCCAGCAAGCAGCGAACCAGGATCAAACCTCCACCGGACGACCGAACCTGCGCCACCGCCACAGTGCACCGCTCAAACTAAATCCCTAGCTCGCCCCACTGATCTAATCCGGATCGCCCCAATTCCGACCGGAAGCTAGGGTTTTATCCCCCGAATTCGAACTCCCCGACGCCCGAATCACCAACCCCGAGCCTCGCCGGCGAGCGAAGAGCCGCCATTGCCAGCCGCGGCGTGCGTGGGGGGCGGATCGAGACGGGCGAGGTGGGGAGCTCTCACCTTCGCTAGCGCGCGTGCGCGCTCCCCGGGGCGCGGAGGAGGAGGCGAGGCAGGGTGTGCAGGAAGCGATCTCCAGCCGGGCTCCCCGCGCTGCTGCTGCGACGGACTGCCGTGGGGTGTTTTGCTTGCCGCGGCAGGGGGACTCAGGTGCCGCGCTGCTGCTGCGGCGGCGGGGGCGGCGGCTGGTGGTGGCTTGCTGCTGCCACGGGAGCGTGGAGGTGGTGGTGCGAGGTTTGAGGTCTGCTGGCTGCTGTGTTTGGTCGGGCTCTGTCTGTGCTGGTGGTGCCGTTCTCCGTTCCGTCTCGGTCTCGATGTTGTAGTTGTTGTCTTGACTCCCCTTCCTTCCCCCCTCCCTGGCTTACCACTCCCGTCTCCTCGTCTTTTTTTCTCCTTCTTTTTCCGGTGCTTAGAGGGTGTTTGGTTAGGTTTTTCAGTAGCTTTTTACTGAAAAAAGCTATAGCCCAACCAAACAGCCAGCTTTTCAGCAGCTTTTATAAACGGTAGCTGTGAGTTTTACAGTGTAAATTCAGCTGTTTGAAAAGCTGCCTTCTGCTAGCTTTTTGCAATGTGCTGAAGTTTCAGTACTCAATTTCTAAAATGTTGTAGATGGTTTGGTTCAACCAAAAGCTATATGTTCACTTTCACATAGCCACAGCAGCTTTTCTAGACAGCCAGCCAACAGCAGATTTGTCAACAACCACAACTCAACCAAACAGGACCTTAGTTTTCCCTTTCTGTCTTGATCTTGGCCTGACAGGCTTGATTGATCAGATTGGAGGGAGGGTGAGAGTGACAAAGAATTTTTAGTAGCTTACTTATCTCTTATGGTCTTACTACACTTACTAGTAGTCCTTTTTGGATTTTCTGCTTCCGTTTTGTTGTCGAGTTGAAGGCAGTGATTACGTATGTTTATACTTGGTAGAGAAATTTGGTTATTTACTACCGCTTTTTCGATCTTTGGATTATTATGTTTGTTCAAATTTGGTAGACAAAATTGGTTATTTACCATTATTTTAATTCTTCTCGCTTTAGATATATCTCATTGTTCAGTATCGGTTCATTTAAACACCACCAAATAAAAAATGATGGCATATATCCAAAGCTGGAACAAAAGGTAGTAAATAACCAGATTTTTCTATTTAGTATGTTACGGCTTGATACTTGTTCTCATGTTCTTCCCCGGTGTTTTTGGTGTCCCGTTTTAAATTTAATTGATGGCAAACTATTTTCCACTCCTTGCCAAGCAAAAGGTGAAATGTCCGTAAAACAAACTCTACGAGGTCACTTAGCATACCAGGGCTACGAAAAGCTTGCCTCTTACTAATAGCCAAATTAGCTCCCGCGTGTGGGTAAAGTTCTCTACATAAAGAAAAAATGTGCAACGAGTTCTGTAGAGCATGCACTGTAGTTTCTCTAAATCTCATTTTCTATATCTTCATATAAGGAGTTTTTTTTTAAAAAAAACTCATTTTTTATATCTCTTTACACTCTAGCAGCTTCTCCAAATCTCACTCCCTATATCCCACCATCTTATATTTTATTGATATTCTATAACTACCACATTATTTCACGGTTATTTTTCACAACAGATATATATCGAACGACACTTTCTCCCAATGGCGCTTTTTCCCGACGGGTAATTTTCGATGGTTATATTTTCAATGGCTATATTTCGAACGGTTATATTTCTAACAGCTATTTTTCCAACGGCTATATTTTCAATTGTTATGTTTCCAACAACTATATTTCAAGGTCTATATATGCATAGTCATTTGCTCACCTTCCATTCCCATCCGGTAGCAGAACCATTTGCTCTTCTTTCCTTCTCAACCAGCACCAAAGCCATTTGCACTTCGTGCCCATTCATCCTCCCAAAGTCATCGTAGCTTTTTATGGAAACTCTGTTAAATTCGTAGTCGTTCGATAAGGACGATCAACTTATCTTTGAGACCGTGCAAGTAGCACATGAACAATACAAAGTTCGCAAGTTCGATGTCCTGCTGGGTCCGTGGTTGGGCGTCAAGTAGTTCATCGCAATAGACAAGCAGGCCATGCAAGACTTTATGACAACTACTTTTTAGATGCCCCTATTTACAGCCCAAGATTCTTCCGGCGCATGTTTGCCATTGATTCATATTTTGGTTTATGCCAATTTGTTAAACCTCCTACGTATCGATAAATGTTCCTACCCACACAGGTTTAGAATGAGTCCTCATCTATTTTTTCACATTTTGCATGTAGTAGAAGAGCATGATGATAATTTTGTGTAAAGAAGAAATAATGCTGGTGTGAAAGAGCATCTAGGCCCTTAAATTGATTTTGATGGTTAATGGCAACCCAAACTGGAATCTAATGTTTACATTGAGTGTAAGCAGGATAAGTAGGTTCCATGAAGAGGAGTCATAGGAAAGGATGACCACCCAAAATGTACAAAGGTGGTTCTCAGGACAAGGAGATGGCTGTGCTAGGCAGCTGTGCCACAGTTGTGAAGAAGCTGGTGCTGTGCAAGGAGTTGCAAGCAAGGTGATGGTGGCTTGATGCGTCAAGAGCCGTGACTACAATTGGTGGAAGCTGAAACCTAGGTTTGCTAGTTTTCTTGAGTCCTTAGGAAACACCTGTACTATTAAGAAGGATGAAGTAGCATTGATTGTTTGGAGTTCCTTATGCTCAAAGTGCTCAGAGTGTTGGACAGTGGCACTAATGCCTTGAGGTCAGTGGCCCTATAACAACAGTTTTGCATAAGTGTGAAACTGGATTGTGCTAGCACACCGCTGTGCTAGTATCCTAAAACCTCAGAGCCAAAGTTACCTGTGTGGCACAGCTGTGTCACAGGTGAACTACCACTCTATGACTCAGGTACATCTCTGTGCTAGGGGAGAGCTTGTAAATGCTAAGAGAACTGCACTGCAATAATCTGTCTGCTGAGTCAGAAAAATTGTTGGAGGTTCTCTCCTTATTAGGCTTAAGAGTTAGTGCGCTGAGGGCATGTCGTGTGTCAAGACCGGGCTGAGTAGTTAGGCTACGTCAGTAGGGTTTCACCTATGACACAGGTGTCGGTCTGTCTGAGCCGGTTACCATTGTGCGGACCTGTCACCGGTGACCCACTTAATCCTACGTGGCATGAGAGTAACGGTCAGATGCCTGTGGACTCTATATATAGAGGACCAGGGGAGGTCTCTGACCTCAACCTTTGCATAACCTTTGCCAATCCATTTCAACCGTTGCAAATCTCTTGCCAATCCATTTCGACCGTTGCAAACCTCTTGCCAATCCATTTCGACTGTTACAAACCTCTTTCTCTTGAACAGAAGCAATTCATACAAGCCTTAGTTCAAGTGTGAGATAGAGCTTTGAGCACTGAGAGCACTGGTTCCTCCAAGAATCTTTATTGCAGATTCTTTCTTGGAGTGTCTACTCCTAGACAGGCGTAGGAGTTGCTGCAACCACCCAAGCTTGTGTGGGCTGGTGCAGTAGTCTGTGAAGGTGATTGAAGTCTACCTGCTGCAAGGCGAAAGAACTTCCACAAGCAAGTGAAAGAGACTTGAAAGCTGAGGTACTCGGAGAACAAGCATGATTTGGTGCTAGCGAGCTCCTCAAAGTAGCCTCTCCAACGGAGACGTACAATCTCTGAAAAGAGAGTGGGAACTTCGGACTCCCTGTCTCCCTGAGTACTTTACCTTTAGCACTTACTTGCCTATGTGATTTGCATGCTAGTGTGATTTGCTGTTATTCTCAATCTAGCTGCAATCATTTCTCTTTGCCTGTGTTAGCATAGCTGTGTCACAGTTGCTACCTCTCTTATCTATTATCTGTGCCAGTTGCCAGTTACACAGCCACCTATCTAGCACATCTGTTTAGGGCTTTTTATTTACCTGTGTTAGCTACCTGTGTGACAGCTACTTGTTAATTTACATATCATACAGTGCCTGTGTAGCTCACCTGTCACACAGCTAGCTCAACCTGTTGATCTGTTAAGCCTTAATTTAGACAAAGAGAAGAAATTTTTTAAAATTTGTTTAGCCTCCTATTCACCCCCCTCTAGTCGGCACCTACGATCCTTTCATGGTGTTCTAGGGATCGCTGCATTTACTATGCTTGCTTACGAAGTTGTAGCTCATGCTATAGATGATTATGTTCGTATTGGAGAAAGCACTGTTGTTCGGAGCGTTAAAAGGTTTGTAAAAGCTATTATTGAAGTTTTCAAAGATGAGTACTTGAGATCTCCAAATAAAATCGAACTGCTAAATTACTTCAGGTTGGAGAAGAAATATGTTTTCCAGATATGCTTGGTAGCATAGATTGCATATACTGGAAGTAGAAGAATTGTCTTGCGGCATGGCAAGGCATGTATACTGAGCACGTGCACGAGCCATAATCATTCTTCAAGCTGTGGCTTCGCAAAATCTCTAGATTTGGCATGCATCTTTTGGTTTACCTAGGTGGCACAATGATATAAATGTTCTTCATCGGTCTCCTCTCTTTGCAAAGTTAGCCAAAGGGCAAGCTCCAAAGATTAATTACATTGTCAATAGTCACAACTATACAATGGGATATTACCTTGCGGATAGGATTTATCTTTCCTGGGCTATCATATCCCCAAGGTATTAAGAAAAGATATTTCGCATAGGCTCAAGAAGCAGCAAGAAAGGATGTGAAACTAACATTTGGAGTTCTCCAAGCTCGTTTTGCCATTGTCAGAGGACCAACTTGTTTTTGGGACCAAGATACGCTCCGAGAGATCATGACCGCCTTTGTTATCATGCATAACATGATAATACAAGATGAGGAGGCGAAAGCACACAAAACTGCAATTATGATGGAACTAGAGAGAATGTGACCATATCTCATGAATATACTCACTAGTACAGAATCGTTTATACGAGGCGCCTTATCCGAGGCGGTTAAGTAGAAGCGCCACGAATAAGAAACGTCGGAAGCGGTTAGTACGTAAAAACCGCCTCGGATAATGAGTCCGGGAACAACCGCCATGGATAACGACCACATCCGAGGCGGTTACTTATTTATGACCACCTTCAATGTTATCCGAGGCGGTTACTTATTTATGACCCCCTCGGATGTAGTCGTTATCCGTGGCGATTATATATTGTCAACCGCCTCGGATATGTTGGTTCGTATCTGAGGCGATTTCTGATATATAACCGCCTCCATATATGTAATATCCGAGGCGGTTATATGGATTTAACCGCCTCCAATATGATTCACAGTATTAATTGTGCTGCGCGAGCAGACAGACGACCAGTAGGTAGATATGTCTTGAATGTGGCGATTTGCTGATGATTTTTTGAGCTGTTTTCTGGCGATTCTTCGGTGGAGAAGTTACATTTGGAAGAGTATAGTTGGAGATAATACTTCGTTGTTGCTTACCAAAGGTTAGTGCATAGTTTTTGATTCAATTCATCCAATAATTTGGTGATTTTGCTTTGTTTATTGGACATTGAGAATATACAAATTATATGATCATAATTAGATCGATAGAGATGTTTGAATTATCGTATGGTTCAATGCATTGCAAGATGTGTTAAGGTATTGAAATGTTTAAGGAATTTTGTGGGTAAAAAGAAAAAGAATTAATGATGGATTTATTTTTGTGGCTTATTTAATTTTCATATGCAAGAATTGCTAATTTGGTTAGTTATACATTAGTAATTGAAGAGAGTCAATGCATATAGCTTAGTTATATTAGTCAATTAGTACGGTTAGCTATTTATATTAGTTAGTTAAGCGGGTTAGTAATTATTTTGATAATTCAGTTAGGTTAGTAATTGAAGTAATGATAAACTAATGTCACGAAGCCGATGCACTTCATATTTTGAACTAAAATTTTAACTTTCCACATGCACGGCTTAGATGGATCGATCGTGGATGTACGGAGCTCGCAACACAGAGGCGTATAGAGATGGAGTGAGAGCATTTATGGCAGCTGCCAAGGCGGACATATTGAAAGAGGGCAGAGCTGACACGTATTGTCCATGCGTAGACTGTGGTAACATAAGGACTTTCGAGCTCCATCATATTGAGTACCACATCTTCAAGAGAGGTTTTATAGAAGGGTATTCAACTTGGACCAAGCACGGTGAAGATGAAGCCATACTATCAGATAATGATATCTGTGCCGATGAAGAAGCAACCGATATGCCATTTGATATCCGTTGTGATTCGCACCAAGAGAGGTCCGATGATCCTGACTCAATGCCTGAGCTGGAACAGATGCTGCGTGATTTCGAAGGGCACGAAACCGAGGGAGAGTACGAACAATTCCTAGGCTTGATGGGGGGCCTCGGAGAAACCGATATTCGCAGGATGCAAGGCTAAGTTCACTTTGTTATATGCCGTGCTTGAACTATTGAAGCTGAAGGCGAGCAACAGCTAGTCCGACAAGAGTTTCAACGAGTTGTTGGGCCTCCTAGGTGACATGCTTCCGGAGGGGAATGAGTTACCCATAAACACGTACAGAGCGAAGAAGGTGCTTTGTCCGTTGGGACTGGAAGTTGAAAAGATACATGCATGTCGGAACGACTGTATCCTATACCGAAAAGAGTTTGCGAAGCTATATTCATGCCCTGTGTGCAAGACTTCTCGGTACAAGGGTAAGATTGGAGTAGAAGGAGCTGACGAATTTGTCAAGGCGACGAAGGAGACTCCTGCGAAGGTTGCTTGGTACCGCCTGTAATCCCGCGCCTAAAGCATTTGTTTGCAAACCCGAAGGAAGCAAAACTGTTTCGCTGGCACAAGGAGGAGCGGAAGACGTCTGATGGAAAGCTCAGACACCCTGCCGATGCTATCCAGTGGAGAAACATCGATAGGAAGTATCCCCCATTCGCTGCGGAAAGTAGGAACGTAAGGTTTGCGCTGAGTACGGATGGAATGAATCCATTTGGCAACATGAGCAGCCGACATAGCACCTGGCCCGTACTTCTCAGTATGTACAACCTACCTCCCTGGCTTTGTATGAAACGAAAGTATATTATGATGTCCGTACTTATCGAAGGGCCTAAGCAACCTGGTAACGACATCGACGTGTATTTCCAACCGTTGATGGATGATCTAGAAACACTATGGAACACAGGAGTGCAGGTATGGGATGCGGACAAAAGAGAATACTTCACTCTGCGGGCCATGCTGTTCTGCACAATCTAAGACTTTCACGCTCTCGGCAACACCTCCGGTCAGACGGTGAAAGGACACAAAGGTTGTGTCATATGCATGGAGAATACCGTGAGCCTAAGTCTCAAGAATTACGGGAAAGTCGTGTACATGGGTCACCGGCGGTTCCTGCCTGTAAGGCACCGTTACCGGAGGTGGAAGTCACAGTTCAACGGGAGAACGGAGAACGGTGCGAAACCAAGGCCAATAAGCGGTGCAGAGGTTTTCGAGAAGGTTAATGATGTCGACGTCGTGCTGGGAAAGGGTCGGAAAAAGAAGGCCGCAGATGAGTCCGCGTACTGGAAGAAGCGATCAGTGTTCTGGGACCTACCGTACTGGAAGGATCTAGACGTCCGGCACTGCATCGATGTGATGCACATAGAGAAGAATGTCTGTGACAGCATGCTGGGTCTACTGCTAAACATGAAGGACAAGACGAAGGATGGCGTCAAGGCCCGACTTGACATGGTTGACATGGGAATCAGGCTAGAGCTGGCGCCTGTACTACTGCCTAACAGGAAGACATACATCCCCCAGCCTGTTACACTTTATCCAAGGCCGAGAGAACCGAGTTTTGCAACTTCTTGCACGGCGTGAAGGTTCCGTCGGGCTACTCCGCCAACATCAAGAGGCTCGTCTCGATGCAGGACTTGAAACTAATCGGCATGAAGTCTCATGACTGCCATGTCATGATGACACAGATGCTCCCAATTGCAATCAGGAATATTCTGCCGCCTAACGTCCGAGAATAAATCACCAACCTCTGCTTCTTCTTCAACAAGATCTCACAGAAGATGATGGACGTGTTCGAACTAGACGATCTGGAGTTAGCGGCGGCGGAGACTATTTGTCAGCTAGAGATGTATTTCCCCCCTCTTTCTTCGATATATATCCGAGGCGGTTAGATGAAAGTAACCGCCTCCTTTATGTATACGTATCCGAGGCGGTCAGATCGACGTAACTGCCTCCTTTATGTATATATCCGAGGCGGTCAGATCCACGTAACCGCCTCCTTTATTCATAATTGGAGACGGTCAGATCAGTTTAACCGCCTCCGATATGTCCCGTATAAAAAACTCAAACTGCCTTCACCCGCGCGCACTAACTCCTCCCATTCACCAGCGCCCCCGCCTCCGACCCTAGCGCCGCCGCCCCCGTCCAGTGCTGCCTCCTCGAGCACCGCCGCCCTCGAGCACTGCTGCCTCCGACCCCGAGCAACACGGCCGCCTCCTCGGAGCACCGCGGGCTCCTCCCCCGAGCGGCGGCTTCCCCCGAGCGGCGCCATTGCCCCGAGCGGCGGCGTTCCCCCGAGCAGCGGCTTTCCCCGAGCGCGAGCGGCGGCTTCCCCCGAGCGGCGGCGTCCCCCGAGCGGCGGCTTCCCCCGAGCGGCGGCTTTCCCGAGCTCCTCCCCGACCACCACCGCCGGCCTCTCCTCCTCCTAGAACCGCAAGGTAACTCAAACACATGAACACATCGGTCTACAATTTCTAAATATGAGACTACGGTTCAATTTTGTACATATGAGAGGAATGCCTCAAGTTCTTACATTGATTTTTGTTTTGACATACTTTATCATAAATTTTGATATTGAACCTTTTGAATGCCCGATGACATTGCATGCTTTCCATGTATTGTTTCCCATTTTGCAAAGTGCACGTTTGTTTGATGAATTGCTACTAATGTTCACAATTCGTATGGTCTTTCAAAGATAGTCTTGTTAAAGAAATCGATATAATATCAAAAAATATCCCTAGAATGGAGGACTGTGACTTAAGTGCATCTTACCTTGAAGTGGTTATTCCACTGATGCTTGTCAAATTGGAACGGATGTTGTTCTTTTCTGTTGGATTCAAATTTGGATGTGAATAGCAGGTATTTGTTTGGGTATGGGATATAGGGGAAAAACCTTACATGGACGGAAAGTTCCTATCAAAATTAGGATATAATCAGACTTTGCATTTGGATTAATTGGATTAAACCATATCCATTGGTACTCTTGATGGTTATGTGATACTTCATAGCCACAAGCTGTAGAGCTGTGAAGCCTTTATATTGTTCTAGACTGAAGAGGTTGGATGTTAGCTTGTCTAAATTGAACCGCAAGGAAACTCAAACACATGAACACATCGGTCCTCTCCTTTATCGTTCTAATGTACATCACACATGATACCTTTGTAAATTTCTAAATTGGTAGACATTGGACTTTTCCTACTTTACTTGGACACTATCTTATCTCACAACCAACTACATCAAGGTCATATGACTCTGGTCGTCAAGGTCTAAATTGAGTAGCTGCTTGAGTGACTGTCACTCAATCCGCAACTCAATTTAGACCATGACGACTAGGTTACCTTTGCTTAAGTTGGTACATGTTGAATCCCCGTACTCTTCCAAGTAATTAGTTAGTAGAATCTAGAGATTAGGTAGAACTTCTAATAGAACATATCTATGATAATTGAAGTGTTTCCTCCATGTATATGTTTTCAACTGCAAATTGCGTATGTTTTCATCCTTAATAGAATGGAGACGAACTCCCCGTCACCTCCCGTACGGTATCACCGTCGGGGTCGCCAAGACCGTCGACATTGTCAGGAAAGGGTTCTCGCAAACCAAGGAAGCCATCGGGATGGCCGAAGGGTAGATGGGTAGTGCAGAGCTTGGATCCGGTGACCGGAGTTCCTGAGCCGGAAGAAACCCGGAAGAAGTGGAGGACGTTATGCGGGGTGGTCGCTCGTTCTAGGGTTAGGATCACCCTCGCCGATTGGGGTGAGCTGACACGGGAGGAGCGGAGATCCCTGTTTGAGGAAGTGAAGGGCTCCTTCATGTACCCAGAAGAGGTCGAACCCGAATTTTACCGAGCTACCATATTGACGGCTGGGAAGTGCTGGAGGAATTTCAAGCACAGACTGGTGAGAGACTATCTGAAGCAAGAGAAGTCACCTTGCCAGGCATACCCGGATGTCTCCGAAGAAGATTGGGCGGAGTTCTGCGCCCTGAAGTCATCCGAAGAGTTCCAGGCAAATAGCCAGAAGGGGCAAGAGCTAGCCAGGAGGAACAAGCACCCGCATTTTCTCGGCACCTTAGGGTACGTCGGTGCTAAGAAGAAGTGGGCGGAGGAGAACGAGGAAGCGGAGAAGCACAGTCAGCAGCCGGTGTTCTCGGATTTCAACGACAGCCGAATTCGGAACTGGTGCAGGGCGAGGACGAAGGTGGATCCTCGTGGTCAACGCGTCTGGAGAAACCCTGGAGACGAGGAGGTCTATCAGAGGATAGTGGGGCTTAATGAGTAGGCATCTCAAGGCTCGTTTGTGCCAAGTCGGGAGAAAGACATACTCTCCGAGGCTATCGACACCAGAGAGCCGTACGGACGCACCAGGGGTTTTCGGTAATCTCGCAACATGGAGTAAAGCCTTCACCGGGGACACGCAGGAGGCACGTCGGCAGAGGAAGCGAGCAAGAGCCGAGCAGATGAAAGCGGAGATACAGTCGTCCCTTGAGGCGCAGTTTGAGGAGAGAATGAGGGCGATGGAGGAGAGGCTTTTAGCACAGTACCTACAGGATAGGGCGCCAGTCGCAATTAGCCCGGGTGCCCGCCGCAGTAGCTACGCCTCGGGTGCCGAGGATTGTTCTCCCGTCGACCAGATTGGGGGTCCGACAAGGTGCAAGATGCAGATACAGTTCGCTACGACGAACTTCTCGATGGACGCCGCGTACGGTCAGGTCTGGCCATCTGCTCCTGGAACGGTGATACACGGTGTCCCGTTAACACCAGGCTTCGCGCGAGTGCAGGTCGAGTCAATCAACCAGACCTTCGCAAACTGTCCCTTGCCGAATGCGTGAGAATCTGATGAGATGCAGTTGCTAATCGACGCGGTCGAGTCGTTCGTCCAGTGGCCGAAGAAGGACATAGTCCTGGAATCAGCACCGAGCGCACCGTCCTTTCCTCCATGCTCGCCGGCTCAAGGGATGCTCAGCTTTTCATCGGTGGTTACTCGATCTCCGCCGGAGGTTTCGAAGCAGCTCGTCCTTCCTCAGCCACTGCCGAGCCTGCCACATGTTGAGCTTCCACGTTGTTCGCTACCCCCTCAACTCTTGGCACTACCACCAGTGGAGAGCTCACGGCCAAGCCGTGTTCCAACGAAGAGTCAAGAGGCCATATCCAAGCTGAAAGTATACAAAGCCAAGAAATCTTCTTCAAAACAGGCGGCTGATGTGGAGTATCCTTTAGCGGAGGTAGCTCGCCAGCACGTGGCGGGACAACCTATGGTTGACGCTGACGTGAACCTGGGCGTAGCCTGCCGGACGCTCCATGACCATTATCTCAATATGTCGAACAGGCCGTTCCCAGATACAAGAGTCGGTGTCGTAGTCTACTTCACGGAGGAACATTTCAAGCATCACCAAGGGAATATGTTTCCCGTAGATTTCTCGGACATCTTCAACATGATGCACTTCCGTGAGCTGGACGTTAGTCTCATGAGATGCTTCACGCTGTAAGTCCTTACAACACAGCACCTATTTGTTTTATCACTGCTAAATGCCTGCAATGTAAGTCGTTCTTCTCCTGTACTCAGATACATGATTGATCTTAGCGAAAGAAGAAAGCTTAAGAACTCTGTGGGGTTCGGCGACCCACATTTGATCTCGGCCCAATCCATCGCGTCAGATAAGAGTATGGTGCGGGATTACGTCGTGCATTTACTCCATGAGTACTCCGCACAAGATTACATCCAGGTTGCCTATAACATTGGGTAAGCCACATCCTTTGCAAATTCTCATGGTTTGACGGCTAAACATGTAATAACTTCGTATCGTATAATCAGGGGCCATTGGATCCTCCTCGTGATCGTGCCGAAGTGGAATAAGGTATGGTACCTTGATTCCATGAGGCGTAGCATTGACTACCGCAAGCAAGGGTACGTGGACATCATGCGTCTACTCGACGAGTGAGTACCAAAACTTTCTACTTCGTCCATGCCTATTCTTTCTTCTTCACAAAGGAAACGACAGCTCGATGCTAATTGTTTTGAATCACCTAGAGCATTTGACACGTACGTCAAACATGGAGGGAGGCACAAGGAGGTCAAGAAAGGAGTGGCCGTCGAGTTACGTCATGACTCAAAGTTTAAGGTATTCCGTAATGTCCTTGACTCCTCGAACTAATGCCATCATACTTCTGCCCTCTATACCTAATCGATATTCCTTTTGTAGTGCCGGCAGCAGCCCGAAGGGACCGACTCCTGTGGGTATTACGTGTGTTTTCACATGCTAGCCCTTTGCAGCAACCCAAAGTACGGAGATCTAGCGGTACGAAACCATCACCACTAACTAATGTCTAGTGTTTAATCATGCTATTCGCCCTGAGTGTAAGCCTCATGTTTTCAGGGAGCGACGTAAACCATGGGAATCAAACAGTTCGAAGATATGGACATGTCCCAGATTCGGTCGCACATCGCTAGCTTCCTAAACAACGAGGTCATTAGTCCCCAAGGACGCTTCGGTTCCTCGGAGGCATGCTAGGAACTTAGGATTGCGACTAGTTAGATCATTACTTAGGTTTCTAGTTAGGTCATTACGTACTTCATTGGTTGCGGAGTTGCTACTTCATTGGTTGCAAAGTTGTAGACTTTGTAGTTATCTTTCAAACTTGTGGTTTCAAATGACAAGTGCACTTGATGTTTGTAAATGTCGTTTACTTTTTCTCTCGGTGCTAAGGTATATATGGGTGTCAAATAATTCTATCTTTTTCTTATGAATGTCACTATTTAACAAATGAGATTTTTTTATCAACAGCTATCGTGTACGGAGGATACGGCGAGTGGTTCTATTCATGTGAAGATGTTTACTTTTTTGAATTTGATCAATATCATGGATGTGAATTGAGTATATGTCACAAATGAACAAGTTTTGTAATATTACTTATATGTGTATGTATGTGAATGTCTAAAGTTTATGTCTTGTGATTGATGCGAGAATGAATGATTGAATAGTGTGCTATATAAATCTGTTGTGGACGTGCTGTGCTATAGAAAATTCATATGAACTGTTTGCTTTTTCAGGGAGGCTAGTAAATCAGGGTAAATAATGCCTGTTTAAAACCATATCCGAGGCAGTTGCAACTTAACAACCGCCTCGGATATCTCTAATGGAGGCGGTTAAGCTATCTTCACTGCCTCGGATAAGAGAGTTATCCGATGCGGTTACGTTATTCTGACTGCCTCGGATAACAACTTATCTAAGGCGATTAAATTATTCTGACCGCCTCGGATAACTCCTTATCTGAGACGGTTAAATTATTTTGACTGCCTCGGATAAGGAGATATCTGAGGCGGTTAATAAAATGTAGCCGCCTCCGATTACTACTATCTATGGCGTTTGCCGCGTTTCAACCGCCTCGGATAAGTCTAATCTGAGGCGGATGCATAACCGCCTCCGATGCATGCCCCCATACCCGCAACCACTCCGTCGAGGCGGTTGCTATAACCGCCTCGGATATGGATTTCTGTACTAGTGACTCCAGAAATGTTAGAGTTCATTCAAACCTATCAATCTATTCGAAATAGGCAGGCTCACTCTCAGTTGCAAGCTGATTTAGTCAAGCATCTCTGGCAACTTTTTGGGGAGAGGGGGGTCTACTTTTATGTAATTCCAATGTAATCTCTATTTGTTCTTCGTGTATGCACTCATTCAAATAATGTAATCGATGTCTTATATCCTGCATTTACCAGTTGAATTGCATAGTCCAACAACATAATAGTCCATAACGAAAGTCCACAACAGAATAGTTCATAATAAAAGTCCACAACAGAAAATTTCTTATCAAAATTCACACAAAATAGTAATAGAAATACATAATTAGAGTCAACCAGACCCACTACATCATCTAGCAATGATGTCAGTCTGCAGAGAGATATAATACTGCTTTAGGGGACCGACAATCACAATAGTGTCAATCTTCATAATCTTTTCTTCTTTGACCATTCTCTTCAACTCTAAGTCCTGCCTCTTTAGTTGCAATCATTTCCTGCTCCAGTGCTTAGGGTTGTTCATACCTTTCATCCTTCTTCTGATCTCTCACCCCATCCACCTCTCTCTTCCTGGACCAAATATTATCCAATGCCTCTATGTAAATATTTTCTCCTCCATCCGAGCTGTTAGAACCTTTACCTCGCCTCAAGCGACCTTTCACCGCTTACTTTCCAATGGGCCTCTTCAACGAGTCATCCTTTTGAGTTGGAGCCTCTCCCTGACTATCCACACCACCTGCATAGCTATTGGCAGGACTACATGTAGCAGGAGTAGAGTTGGGCTCACCTTCTGCTTCTTTTGTGACAACTTCTCTGTCCGTCTTGGATGGTGCTGCAACACATTTCAACAATGCAGAAACTGAAATAATTTCCACTCTTCTTCCTTGTAAAGTGCACATGCTTGAACAATCTACAAAATTGAATGTATTGAATTGACAACACGGATGGGTACTCGGCTCGGTCCGTGCGGAGGAGAATCCGATCGGATCTGCATGGACGGGATGATGCCAGGGACGAGCTGCGGAGGGACGACACCGGGGATGAGCTGTAGAGGGTCGGTGGCGGGGATGAGCTGCCGAGGGACAAGCTACAAAGGGACAATGGCGGGGAAGAGGTGTGTAGGAGAATGATAGGGACGAGCTGCGGAAGTCTTTGGGAGCGGCAGTTGCCGTTAGCAGAACCATAGACGTTCGCTACAAATGAGGATTGAGGGGCAATGCAAAATAGGATGCGATAGGAAGCGAGATAGCGAAGCTGTGAGAGCACGTTTTTGTAGATTTGAGCTAAAATTTGAATGTATAGAACCAGATAGAGGTGCTGAAGCATCCACAGCAGAGTGTGCAAACCATTCCCTATAGCTAAAATTTGACTCCAGGAGAGAAAACCGGCCGGTTCCCTATCCTTCTCCCTATCGCATCTGCTTCTGTAAACTCCTCCCCTTGGTCGCTACTTCTAGGAGTTAATTGCACAAAACCACCACAATTGGGGTTAGGGTTTCAGAAAGCCACTGGTTTTCATTTTTTTTCCAAAAAACTACCGGTCTCTGGACAGGCCGTTGCAGATTGCACTGATCGCTCGCTAACCGCTCGTTGACGCCCGTTTTGACTAGTGGGGCCCGCTCGTGAGGCTGACATGGCTCGGGGTAATGGTTCACAGGCAACGGACGTTATAGCTAAATATAAGAAAATAGAAAAAGGGAATACATAAATAAAATAAAAAACCTAGAACTAAAAAGGGCAGGGGGCCTCTTGGGCCGCCCCACCCCGTGCTCTCCACCGCTCAGTTCACACCGCCACCTCCCCCTCTCGGGCGTCGCCATCCCCGCCTCCAGCGACGGCGTTGCCGGCGGCTAGTCGCTGCATTTTCCCCGGCTGCCTCCGCCGCTCCCCTCCTCCTCCTTTCTCTCTCCCGCAACCCCTGCCTACGCCGCTTCTGCCACCTCTCGCTCTACCCGCCGCCCCAGCTCCGCTGTCGGCCGGTCCTGCCACTGGCCGCCCTCGCCGACGCACCTCCGTTCCCCTACAACGCCGCCGGCCAGCCTTCCATCCCACGCTGCTGCTTCCTCCTCCTGTGCGGCTCAGCCCTACGGCGCACGTGTCTTCGGCCCAGTAAGGCTCGCATCGCCGCTGCCGCCATAACGAGCTGCCGGAGGTCTCCTCCGCTGAACGGCAAGCACCAACAACCCTAAGATCTTCCGCCCCGAGGACCGCGAAGGCACGAGGAGCCAAAGCCCCAAGGTTTCCACGCATGCCATCCACTGTATCACCAGAATTTTGCCGTCATCACCAACTCCGGGCGGTGGTGATGTTGTACACCGCCACCCCGTACGCCGTGGTGTTCTCCGGCACGTCGCTGTCCTTGGGGCCGTCATCTCCGGCCGCCGGGTTAGCAAACTGAAGCAGGAAAACTAGATCCTCATTCGCGCCGGCCTCGGCGCGCGCTAAGGCGAATGCCAGCGCAGCGGCGGCGCTCCTCCACCCGCGGCACACGCGCCGCATCGAGCGGTAGGAGTTGTGTGGGATGCGTGCCAGGCAGTCGACGGTGACGTCGTTCGGCATACCAGGGATGAGGTCGATGTGGTCGACCTCGCAATCTCGGACACAGCTCTTTTGGCTCCTCATCTTGTGAGCTTCTCGGAATGGACGCCACTCTTGCTCCAGTGGAGAGGACTTAAATCGATTAGAGGTAGGAGAAGAAGTGGTGTGCAGTGCTATGTGGAGAAGAGGAAAGCTGCTAGTGGGTCCTGCTGGACAGAAAAAAAGGAGGTAGCATCAGTGCTGAGCATCAGACCGAGCTGCCTGAAGGCCGTTACCCCGAGCCACGTCAGCCTGACGGGCGGGCCCAACTGGTCAGAACGGGCATCAACGAGTGGTTAGCGAGCGATCAGTGCAATCTACAACGGTCTGTCTAGAGACCGGTAATTTTTGTAAAAAAAATAAAAACCGGTGGCCTTCTAAATGTGCAATTAACTCCTGCTTCTAGCGGACCCACGGTGCTCCGCAAATCCTCAACTGTCGGCCACGGAGAGCTCCCTCCCACCACTACTGACTCCACCGCCGCCCACATCGTCT
The DNA here is from genome assembly GCA_019208055.1 of Stipa capillata. NCBI lineage: Eukaryota > Viridiplantae > Streptophyta > Magnoliopsida > Poales > Poaceae > Stipa > Stipa capillata. The sequence goes on along the minus strand of JAGXJF010004562.1, from coordinate 117,445 downwards.
TCTTCTCCGTGTGGATCCAACGCGTGGTCGTCTCCTCTGAACTGATCGAGCCCCGCCTCGTCCCCATCTGCCGGAGCCGAGGCAGATGATGGCGGAGCAGGTAACTATCCTTCTTGTGCAGATGATGGCGGAGCAGGTGCTGATGCTGGTCCGGTGCTCGGATCTTGGACGGCAAATTGGAATGAGGACGACGGCCCGCTCTGTCGCGCGAAGACGGCGCGGTCACAGCCGACGAGGATCCTGCCATCAAGTGCCTGGATTGTTGATTGGAAGCAGTTGGACTCTGGGAAGAAGCCACCCCGAGAAAGAGGGGATTTGAAGGACTGGGAGGAGTTGCCTTTGGAGCAACCAAGGAATGGGAGGAAAACTGGAGTAGACGGAAATGAGCAGGATCTGGCAGCGTCAATCCGAGAAGAGAGTACTGGACGGTGGCGCCCTGGTGGTGGCAATGGAGTTCGGGCTCTGGCACGCCTTTGCAAAGGAAGGATGCATCTTTTGGCTTCTTTGGTCTGAAGAGATGTTACTCACTGATGTCTCCATGCTTGCTGCGTCAGGAATCGAGTTTTGCGCTGATGCAATTGGGTGCTAGACGGCTTACCGAGGTTGGGAATGGCAGGAAGGAAACACCATTGGCTCTGTTTTATCAGGAGAGGTTGTACTCGGCGGCTGCGGTGCGATTTGGTAGGAAATGGAGGCCGGATTCGTCAGATGAGGATGAGGAGGGTGTACCTACTGCAACGAGTGATCTGAGGTTTGGAAAATTCAGAGCTTCGAGGCCTCGAGCAAAGAGGAAGCAGAAGATGATGAATTGGGGGTGACAAGCACCATCAGGAGGAAATGGATCAGTGCTGCTCTGAGGAACTGCGATATGAAGAAGGATAGGAGAGCACTCAAGTCTTATGAGAAGGAAAACAATGATCTCACTGGTAGAATTCAAGAGCTGCGAGAGGAGATAAGAAATAGGAGAACATGCTTCTAGTGCCTACCCTTCCATGCTGTTCGCTGTGCAAGTATGATTCTCCTCACTGATCGATCTCTACATTTTCATTTCTTCAGATATCAAATTTTGATCTCAAATTCACTAACGTTTGCTTCCCTTTTTGGTGTTTGGAACAACAAAAAAAGGTTACATATCATAGACGGTGAAGCTGGGAGCTCTAGGGGTCCCAGCATACAGATCATTTTCTTTAGTCGAGCTCGAGGCAGCGACGAACAACTTTGAAAATTCTTGCCTGCTCGGGCAAGATCCTTATGGCGAGGTATGGCACCGTCTTCTCCATTGATCAATTTACAGTTTTTCAGAATTGGGGCAACTGACGCATGTAATTTACTGTGATCAATTCTAGTTATGCCCATGACCATGAGTTCATCATGCAAGTTAAAGGGTCTCTGTTTATGTTTCTGTCAGATGTATCTGGGAAAGCTAAGCAATGGTGCCCTAGTGACAATCAGGATTCTGAAGGTTAAGAGGAACCAGAGTTCCCAGAGCTTCAACCGGCACGTTGAAACAATATCTAGGCTCAGGCATCGACACCTAGTCAGCGCTCTAGGGCACTGCTTTGAATATGATCGTGATGATTCCACTGTAACCTAATTGTACCTCATGTTTGAGTACGTGCAAGATGGGAACTTAAGGAACAGGATTTCGTGTACGTTGTTAGTTCTTCTCTCCTACATTTCACTTACTCTAACAGTCCAATCACTGAATACTATGTTACTTGTCTGACAATTGTTCTTCATCAGAAGGAACTGAAGGACGACAGCTTACCTAGGGGCAGAGAATATAAGCCACCATCGGTGTCGCTAAGGGAATTCAGTTCTTGCATGGAGGGATGATGCCTGGTTTATTTGGGAATAATCTAAGGATCAACAACATTATTCTGTATTACACAGCACCTGAATCTCACTGTGATGCAGCTGCTATGGGCAATTAACGACAAGGATATCTGAACATGTTTTCACTGAAACCTTGCAACAATCAGGAGATTGGTCCTCACTCATAACTGTATACACAATGGTGCGATGACATTCAAATGACTGATGACATCTGAACATCGCGATCTAGACCAGAAACAAGCTGCATTGGACAGAAATGTCGAGGAAACAATGCGAAATGCATGTAATCGTTGGGATGAACTGCAATAGAGTACCAGTTACAATATATCTGTTCAAAAAATAGTCTTTACAAATATAGCCATTGAAAATATAGCCGTTCGAAAAAAGCGTCATTAGAAATACATCCGTTGGAAATATAGCTGTTACGAAAAATAGCTCTTAAAATAATGTGGTAGTTATAGAATATCAATAAAATATAGAATGGTGAAATATGGGGAGTGAGATTGGAGAACCTGTTAGAGCCTGAAGAGATATAGGGAGGGAATGTTTTGAAAATAGTTTTTTTATAGTACCCTAGTACTCCCTAAATAGATATAGGAGTACTAAAAAAAAATCTGTCGTAGCAACGAGGCTAGACAGTGAACTTGTGGCACCCCCGCACGGCTACGCGGACCTACGAGGGTTGCCCGGGAAACTACGTCGCGGAGACACCGCAGTCGCGCACGCGGGTTGCACGGCGCGAGGACACTCGAACCCGCTGCGATGTTGCAAATCGGAGGAGAGGAGGAGCAAGCAAACGTGTATTCAGAATTTCTGGCTCTCCCCAAATGGGAGGGGTGCCCCTCTATTTATAGGGAAAAAGGAGGGGTAGGGGAGATTACAGCAACGCCCTCAGGCATTTTACAGTTATGCCCCTAAATGTACTAACGCCCCTAGGGGCACATAGGTCTTTTCCTTCGGGAATATTCCGGGAATATCCCGTGGGTCCCGCCTGCCACGCACGGACTTGTCGCCGTCACGGTCCCGGCGTTGAGCGGTCTTGGTGCCTCGACGAGGTTAGAGTTGCCGCGGAGTCGGCATCGAGCGGTCTTGGCATCGCGACAAGGTTGGTATTGTCGGGAGTCGGCATCGAGCGGTCTTCGTGTTGTGGCGAGGTTGGTGCTGCACTGATCTCCCTTAAGCATAGAAAATGTCGAAACCGGGTAGCGTGGGGACCCCTTCCCCAACAGTAGTCCCTCGCCGGTGCGGGCGGTCATTCAGTGCCCGTCCGGACCGGCGCACCGATCCTAGCGGGGTCGGCGCGCTGGCCGGACTGACGAGCTCAGGGTTGTCGCGACATTCCCAGGTTTGCGGAACACGAATGCCAGGGATCTCGTGGTAACACAGGGGACCTAGCAAAAATTCTCCAGGTCCTACTTGTGGTAAAATCGGAGGCTTAGTGAAAATTCTCCTGGTACAATCCACGCTAAGTTCATTGTTTTTTTTCTTTTTCCTTTCCTTTTTTTTCTTTTCTTTTCCTCCTTTTTTTTGTTTTTTTCTTTTGTTTTCCTCCTTTTTTTCTTGTTTTCTCTGCTGTGCCTGGCCGAACGCCCTAATGGGCCCTTGCTGGGCCGGCTAGGTCACCCGGGGCAGGGGCTATAGAGCCCCCCGTGCGCCTCCTCCAGGGGACCTCCCCCTACCGTGCTCCCCTGCCACCTTGCGCCGCCGCTGAGCTCCCCTTGACCGCCGCCGCTTGCCGCCTCGCGGGGAGCCCCGACGCCGCTGCCCGGGGAGTCCTCGCCGCCGCTCGCCACCACCCCGGGTCCGCCGCGCTGCTTCCCGGGAGCTTCCCGGCCGCCGCCGCCGTCCGCGCATCTCCCGCCGCCTAGCGCCGCCGGCCGCGCCGGCCCAGGCTGCCGCCGCTCCACCTACCCGGGCGCGCCGCTCTCCAGCCGGCCGCTGCCGCCGCCGGCCCTCTCCTCCAAGAGCCGCCGACCGCCGGTCCTCTTCTCCAAGCGCCGCCAACCGCCGCTTCACCCCCACTGCGTCGCCGCCGTGGCTTGGATCCCCGCTGCCAGCGCCGCTCGGGCCGCCGCACGGCCTCGGGCCCCGCCCCGTTCGCCGCTCGGGCCGCCAGCCTCGGGCCCGGCCTCGTCCGCCGCCTTGGAGGGCTTTGGCAACCCGGCGCCGTTGCTCGAGCCGGCCGCCTGCTTGGGGCCGCCCACCTCGCCTGGGGACCGCGCCGGGTGCTCCCGCTCGGGCCGCCGCCTGGGTCAGACCGGCGGCGCAGCCTCGCCGGCTGCAACTGCCACGCGCCACCGGCCTCTTGGGAGAGCCACCGCCGCCGGCCCTCTGCCCCGGGCCTCGCTGTTGCTGCTCCCGCCACGCCCCTCTCTTTTGCAGGTCAGGAGCGTCGTTGCAGCCTCGCGCCGAGTTGCCGAAGGCCCTCGCCGTATTATCCAGGCGGGTCAATCCTGCTGCGCCGCTGTTTCGCCTCGGGACCGGAGGCTACCGCTGCCCGATCCTTCGTCGCCTTTGGCCGTCGCTGCCGGTTTTCGAGGGTAACCATTCCGGGGTGCCGCTGTCCGCCTGCCTTCTCACATTATGCCTGCTGTTTTGTTGTTTTCCTTGTATTGCATCGTGAGGAGCACATTGGTTATGTGATGTATGAGATGCGTAAATGTGTAGAAAAAATGGTAATTATGCTTTTTGGCAGATGTATTATATTTTAGCTTCACGATTTGCCATGACATGTCCGTAGATGAACTGCTACCACCTTGTGCATAAGGGATATGAGCAACGCGTGCTTGTGTGTTGCTATAGTGTATGCGGGTGTCGTTCTTGCATATTCTTTTCTTTTTTTTTACATGAGGGGTTATGTGAGCGTGTCAGTCAATGCCATGCTTTTATGCGTCACGCTCTCGTTGCTATGCTTGTCTCCCGTCGATGCATCCTCGCTCCGCTGCTTTCGCTATGCTCGTTGCGTATGTGTCCTCGCCATGCCCGTCCCTTTAGCATGATTGACGGCGTCGTGTCTGTAACTGTTGCGGTGACGCGGTATTCATATATGCTTCAAACGCTGGACACGATGTGTTTCACCAGATGATCTCTCTTGTTTCTTCAGTTCCCCTTTTTCTTTTGCAGGGACTCAGCAGGTTCGATAGCCTTTGCTATTCTCTGACTTGCGATATCCGGGACCGACTAGCAAGGAGATAGTGACGACGTGGAGAGCGCGCAGGCAAGGAGATAGTGACGGGACCCGTCGCAGTGACCGCGTCACATCGACCGTGGTCCCGTTCACTCAAGACCCCCGTGACATTCCGGGGCGACGTGGAGGGCGCGTAGGCGAGGAGATAGTGACGGGACCCGTCGCAGCGACCGCGTCACATCGATCGTGGTCCCGTTCACTCAAGACCCCCGTGACACTCCGGGGCGACGTGGAGGGCGCGCTGGCGAGGCTTCCTGCTCGGGGCGCGAGGAGCGGCGCGACACGACGCGAGCACGGCGACGGTGCTCGCAGAGTCGGCCGTAGTCCCGCTCGACGTGGGCAGTCTTCAAAGTCTCCACCAAGGGAGCAGCAGAAGAGCAGACGCGACACGATAGCAACGGGGCCCGTCGCAGCGACCGCGTCGCATCGACCGTGGTCCCATTCGCTCAAGACAGCGAGGCTGTCAACGCCACGACGGAGCACCGAGATCGACGGAGACGCCGCGATGGAGCACCGAGGTCGACTCTACGACGGAGATGTCACGATGGAGCGTCGAGGTTGACGGAGACGCCGCGACGGAGACGCCATGACATAGCACCGAGGTCGATGCAGATGCCGCGCTGGACGCCATGTCGGATGCCGCGACCGAGTGCCAGAGTCGACGCCACGACGGAGCACCACGCTGGACGCCGTGACGGAGATGTTGAGGTAGATGCCGCGATGGAGCGCTGCAGTCGACCCCACGACAGAGTGCCGCGGTCGACGCCACGACGAAGTGCCAAGGTCGATGCCGCGATGGAGATGCCACTACGGAGCGCCATGGTCCATGCCGCGACGGAGCACCACGACGGAGCGCCAAGGTCGATGCCGTGATGGAGACGCCACGACAGAGCACCGAGGTCGATGCTGCGATGGAGCACCACGATTGATGCCGCGACGGAGCGCCACGCTGGACGCCGCGTTGGACGCCGCGACGGAGTACTTGGGTGGCGTAGTCCCTTGTGCTACGACGGAGCGCCGCGGTCAATGTTGTGATGGAGCACCAAGCCAGGCGCCGCGACGAAGACGCCATGATGGCGTGCTGAGCTGGACGCCAGGACGGAGATGCCGCGACGGAGCGGCAAGGTCGACGGAACGCCAAGACCGACGCTGCGACGGAGCGCCCAGGTTGACGGAGACTCTGCGATGGAGCACCGAGGCCGACGCTGCGATGGAGCGCCACGCTGGATGCCGCGTCGGACACCGCGACGGTGGAGTGCCGCGGTCGACGCTGCGACGGAGCGCCGAGGTCGACACAGCGATGGAGCGCCAAGGTTGACAGGGATGCTGCGATGGAGCGCCGAGGTCAACACAGCGATGGAGCGCCAAGGTTGACGGGGACGCTGCGATGGAGCGCCGAGGTCCACACAGCGATGGAGCGCCAAGGTTGACGGGGACGCTACGATGGAGCACCGAGGTCAACACAGCGATGGAGCGCCACGCTGGATGCCGCGTCGGACACCGCGATGGCGGAGCACCAAGGTTGACGGAGACGCCGCCATGGAGCATCGAGGAGTCGACGCTGCGGCATCTTGGCTTCATGCGGCATCGCTACTTGGCCGTGGGTACCCCGGTGGCGTAGTCCCTTGCGATGTCGTGCGTAGTACTTGGTACCTTGCAGGGTGGTGTAGTCCCTTGCAATGTTGAGAATGGTACCGCGTACCTTGCCTCCCAATAGAAAAAACTTCGCGTCCCCCGGCGTGGCGGGTAGCGCGAGTAGTCGTCTTCTAGCCATAAGCTTTTCTTCCTGTATCAAATAGTTAGGTACTGATGTCAAGAAGGGATTGACACGCGGCAACGTGCGTACCGGGTCCTTGCCCAAAAAAGAAGCGAAACACTTAGAGATAGGCGCACGGCGACGTGTGCATCGGGCCTTCCTTGGCTTGCAAGACGGCTCATGCGGGGGAGCGAAAATACTCAACTCACATGGGGGAGATGTTTCTTCCCAGCCAATGCGAGGAGGCCTTTTACTCGACTCACGTGGGGGGACGGGCTGCATCCCGGCACACACGACAAAGTTTGGGTGCTCGGCTCACGTGGGGGAGTTGTTTCTTCCCAGCCAACGTGAGGAGGCTTTGCGCTCGACTCATGCGGGGGAGATGGGGCTTCCCAGCGCACATGAGGAGATTCAAGTGCTCAACTCACGTGGGGGAAATGGTTCTTCCCGGCCAACGTGAGGAGGCTTTTGACTCGACTCGTGCGAGGCAGATAGGGCTTCCCAGCGCACGCGAGGAAGTTTAGGTGCTCGACTCGCGCGGGGGAGGTGGATCATCCCGGCCAACGCGAGGAGGCTTTTGACTCGACTCGTGCGGGGGAGATGGGGCTTCCCAGCACACACGAGGAGTTTTAGGTGCTCAACTCGCGCGGGGGAGGTGGTTCCTCCCGGCCAACGCGAGGAGGCTTTTGACTCGACTCGTGCGGGGGAGATGAGGCTTCCCAGCGCACATGAGGAGGTTTTGGGTGACGATGCTGAAGATGAGCCCTTTGCATGTCGTTCCCAAGCTTGGGCGCCGAAGGAACAAGCCAGCAGGTGGGCGGCCACGTGTCGAGCGGTGTCGATGGCACGACGGAGTGCCGAAGTTGACGTCGTGACACGTTGTCTAGGTCAGTGTCACGACGGAGGGGCGAGGTCGACTCCGTGACGGAGTGCCGAAGTCGACGCCGCGGCGGACCGTAGAGGTTGACACTGCGACAGAGACGTGAGGTCGACTCCGTGACGGCGTGTCGCAGTCGACACTGCGGCGGACTGTAGAGATCGACACCGTGATGGAGAGGCGAGGTTGACTCCATGACGAAGTGCTGAAATCGACGCCGCGGCGGTCCGTAGAGGTCAACATCATGGCGGAGGGGCGAGGTTAACTCCGTGACGGAGCGCCGAAGTCGATGCCGTGGCGAACCGTAGAGGTCGGCGCCGTGGTGGGGTGTCAAAGTCGACGCCATGGCGGACCATAGAGGTCGACACCACGACGGAGTGCCGAAGTCGACGTCACGGCGGACCGTAGAGGTCGACACCACGACGGAGTGCCGAAGTCGACGTCACGGCGGACCGTAGAGGTCGACACCATGACGGAGTTTCGAAGTCGACGCCGCGGCGGGCCGTAGAGGTCGACACCGCGACGGAGGGGCGAGTTTCGACTCCGTGACGGAGACACCGCAACGGAGATGCCGAGGTCGACACCGTGACAGGGAGCCGAGCTGGACGCTGCGACACCGGCGCGTGCCGTCCTTCAGGTTATCGCTCTCATGCCCGTTGCGGTGGTGGCCACTTCGTTCTTCCTCACTTCTTAGGTGGAATAGCTCGATCGTCCTGCGGGCTGACGGTGGCGTCTTCGCACTCCCGGTGGCGACTGCGGTCTTCGTCACACGGCTTCTTGCTAGCTTCCCACAGACGGCGCCAACTGTCGTAGCAACGAGGCTAGACAGTGAACTTGTGGCACCCCCGCACGGCTACGCGGACCTACGAGGGTTGCCCGGGAAACTACGTCGCGGAGACACCGTAGTCGCGCACGCGGGTTGCACGGCGCGAGGACACTCGAACCCGCTGCGATGTTGCAAACCGGAGGAGAGGAGGAGCAAGCAAACGTGTATTCAGAATTTCTGGCTCTCCCCAAATGGGAGGGGTGCCCCTCTATTTATAGGGAAAAAGGAGGGGTAGGGGAGATTACAGCAACGCCCTCAGGCATTTTACAGTTATGCCCCTAAATGTACTAACGCCCCTAGGGGCACATAGGCCTTTTCCTTCGGGAATATTCCGGGAATATCCCGTGGGTCCCGCCTGCCACGCACGGACTTGTCGCCGTCACGGTCCCCGGCGTTGAGCGGTCTTGGTGCCTCGACGAGGTTAGAGTTGCCGCGGAGTCGGCATCGAGCGGTCTTGGCATCGCGACGAGGTTGGTATTGTCGGGAGTCGGCATCGAGCGGTCTTGGTGTTGTGGCGAGGTTGGTGCTGCGCTGATCTCCCTTAAGCATAGAAAATGTCGGAACCGGGTAGCGCGGGGACCCCTTCCCCAACAAAATCTAACCATTAACTTCTGGGGTTAACTTAGTCTTTTTGGCTTACTACTGTAGCAGGGTAATTTGGACTTCATCTCCTCCCCATCAAGCATGCCGCTACCTTGTCAGCTCCTCTCCCGATCGACCACACGCCACAGCACGGTGCCGCCGCCTCTCCTCCCGTTCCAGCACGATGCCCCCTCCTCTCCCACCGAGTGCCGCCGCCTCTCCCCATCGCCCCCTCATGTCTCAATACACGCTGCCATCCCGAGCAACGCCGTGGCACAGCCGCCTCTTCTCCCGTTCTAGCGCGCCGCCCTCCTCTGCCACCGCACGCCGCTGTCTCTCCTTGCTGCCCCCTCATCTCCGAATACATGCCGCTGCCAACTCCCGACGCTGCTGCCCGGAGCAACGCTGTGGCGGCATTGCCGCCTCTCCTCTCCGCCACCCCGAGCAACCACAGTGCCTCCTCCCTGTCGCTGCCCCCTCCTGTTGTTGCGCCGCCACTTGATCTCCCATTACACGAGCCACCCTGATCTAGCTCCTCGTCGATTCCTTGATGATCATGAACAGTGTACCCCAGACAAAGCGTGCTTTGGACAAGGAGGTGGAGGATGCCAGTGTGGAGAAAAGGAAGGAGGTAAGAAAAAGATCATGAAGGGTAATCCTGATGGAGATGCTATGACGTTGCTTGATTGTTAGTGTCTGCAACTGAGACCAACTGCTTGTTCAATGCATTGATAAGCTGGTTAATCTGATTTTTATCAGCTGGGAGAACCAATCACTGTCAAAGCTATTTCTTGTATCGGTAGGTTGCACTTATTAATATACTATCTTGTGGAGAGATTGATGGCCAACCTAAACAAACTGTCTAGCCAATGCAGACTTATAATTGCAAATAGTACCGCCAATGTTAGGTGTTCTTTTGTGTCATCCTTAGCAAAAGAAATCAAATAAGTTTACTACTAACACAGTCAGTAACATAATACCAACATGCAGTAAGTCATGTGATGGGAGAGGTGGTGGTGCTGCTGTGGCGACCATGGGTGCGACCTTCTCGTCGGTAGGCATCCTTCTTCTGGTTTGTTGCTTCAATGGCGGTTCTCGCTGCTCTCTCCTTGGATCTGGACTTCTCAGCTGGCCAGCAGTTCCAGTCTCTGGTGTGGGATCATTTTCGTTCAATGGTCCATCCTTTGGGCTGGCAACATCATCTTTGCTGGTGGTTTCTTTCGGCCGAGCTCGTTTTTGCTTGATAGAAGATTCGGTGGGTTTAGCACTGGAATCTTGCCTTGGAGGTCTCTATGATGATCTTTCGGTTGTTTCGTTGGGAGATCAAACCTTCCGTTTTTTTGTCTGTAGTCAAGATGTGGGTTTCTTGGTCTATTCTTTGAAGCATTTTGGCTGCTTGCAATTCAAATGCGTCTTCCATCTGAGGAGCGGGTGGACCTAATTGGCGTCGTGAATTCCGTCAATGGCAGTAGGAAGTGCATAATTCTTGGACGCTTGTTAGTCCAACCAAAAGTTTTCGTCAGAAGGCTTTTCGAGCTCTGTGGTTGAAGCCGTCTAAATCAGCGCTAAAGTTTGGTCGCTCTTCTGGTCGCTGTCTTTCGTTTGCGTCTAGTCTTGCTTACCCTGCTTGTGAAGGTTATGATTAGCCAAAGGTGCCATTGCAGTCCAGAGTTTCTCCTGCTCCTTGTATTCTGGTTGGGTCGATGCTGGTTGATCTTGCTCCTGATAAAGCTTCTTCCCGGACAACATCTTGCCATTTTTGGGTTCTTGGTTCATCCAGCTCTTCGCGTCGTTACCTAAGGAGGCATCAGTGTAGTCTATTACTCGACATTTTTCGTAGGGTTTTACTACGGCGGGATCCCCGGCGATTGAAATTACACAGGCTGCTTTACCTTGTGAGGCTTCTTTTGAGGATGGGTTCCCCCAGGTCCAGGATATGGTGGACCGTTTTTGGTCCTGTAGTAACTGTTTGCGGATGGATCACACAGTTGCCTCTTGTACCTGGGATATTCACTACCGCCAATGTTTTCAGAGTGGCCACGTCAATAAGTCATGCCCTCCATCCACGACTTCCTTGCTCATGATCTGCATCGGCTTGTCCTTAGCTTTTCCTCTTCACTCTTTGGCGTTAGTATGTACCAAATGCGCTCCCCTTTTGAGCGAGATTTGCTTGTGCACATGCCCCCTCAGCACTTTGGTAATCGTATGATTCACTTCTTCCATCATGACGAGGCCGAATTTTTTTCAAATGTGCCTCTGGATCGTGAGGGCTAGATTACGTTCTTGGGCTTTCCTCTTGATTTCAAGTCGGATAAGTATATATCTCAGGAAGTTAGCACTTTTGGTCGTCTTATTGATTGGCATCGGAGGGATACTGTTAAAGACCGTGTACTTGCTCGCGTTCTTTACCCGAATGTTGCATCTGTTCCTCGTTGGATTGTGCTGTGTCGATCTATGCCACTTGGTGGACAGGGTGCTTCATGGATTATCCTGATGTTTATCCTGTCCCCACATCGTTTCCCAGGAATCAACGTTCAGGATGAACAGCCACCTCCGGAAGACCCACTCCCAAATTTGCCTGAAGAGTAGGCTCATCACAATGCGGTTGCTCAGGACCTTCCACATGTTCTTGATCTTGCATGGGAACAAGCATTTAATCAACAAGTGCAGAATCAGGGTTGGAATCCTTGGCTAGCGTTGTTGGGTCCTCAGGCGAGCCCTGGGGCCCAAGCACAAGTTCTGGGTGATTTGAGCTTTGAAGGTAGTGCTTCATCCATTATATCTAGTAGCTTCTGTTCAGCAAGTGTTTGTGGATTTGGCTATTGGCCCACCCTAGAAAATTCAGCTTCCTTCTGCCAACTGGGCCATTATTCCTTACCAGCCACCTGTCTGGCCCTTCAATTTGGTTTTGATCGTTGCTGCACCTTCTGATACCTGGAGCACGGTGGTTTCTCAGTCTCTTTTGTAGTCTGCTCTTTCTGCTGGCCCAAGCAAAGATCTATTCTTCTTTCAAGATTTGTTTCACTTGGGCAAGCAGTAATGGTCTCTAGTGATGGACCCTCAGCCTCAGCCTAAGCGGCGACTTCTATAGGCTCCTGAGGATGTAGTAGTCTCTGATCAGTTTAGTTCTCCTCCCCATCAGTTGCTTGGTGTTGCTCAGTGCAATCCAGCCTGAAGGCTCATAAGGTTCGTTCTCATCGGCAGCCTACTCCTATTGTGTCATTTGGTTTGCGTCGTAGCCGTCGATTTGATCAGTCATACTGTCATATCTCACTCCAAGATGCTCCTCACAAAAGTAAGTCTTTGGGAGCCGAAAAGCACTTAGTGCTGCATGCTTTGGATGAACCAGCCTCTTCTCAGGATGCACCAATACATCAAGACACAGATATAGTTCACCTGGAGGAGACCATGCACTCTGATCAAGCGGAGCCGCACCTGACCATCCTAATGATACAGCGTATTGATGCTCATCTTCAAATCGATGCTAGTAAATGGGTGGCTGCCCGGTTTATGGCTACGGAGCCCAATGATTCTCCATCCTCCAAATAGTTGATGATGTCTCAAACTCAATGTTGGCTGTGTTCCTTCTGTGTGCCTGTCTTTTGTGTGTGCTCCAGAACTATTGGTTGGCTAGCTATTTTATTCTCCTGTATGTTATGCGTACTGGATCTCTAAGTAACTTCCTTTTGGTTTGTTATGGATCATCACAAACTTCGTGATTGGAAAGTTTTGTGCTGGAATGTCCGTGGCATGAATTCCACTACTCAGTTGCGTGCCATTCGTGCTAAAATAGATGAGAGTGCGGCCTCGATTATTTGTCTCCAAGAAATGAAGAGAGCTTCTTTTGACCACTCCTTCATAGAGAGTTTTTGTCCACTGCGCTTTGATAATTTTGCATATGTTCCCTCAGTAGGGCGCTCAAATGGTCTTTTAGTCATTTGGAACAACACTATTTTTATGGGTCAGCTTTTGGAAACTACAAATTCTGCTCTTGTTCTCTAGTTCACCTCCCGACATAATTTTCACTCTTCGACTTTAGTGTCGATGTATGGCCCATGTCATGGTATTAAACACGAACGCTTTGTGCAATGACTTTTTCACCTGTCTATCCCTGACTCCACTCATTGGCTTCTGCTGGGGGATTTTAACTTCATCCGTTCACTTGCCAATCGCAACAAACCTGGGGGTAATGTCAATGATATAATGATTTTCAATGATATCATTAGTCACCTTGGCTTGGTGGAGATTGCTCTTAAGGGCCGATCATACACATGGTCTAATATGCAAGTTGATTCGCTTGTTGAGCAATTTTTTTCGATAAAAGAAGCTTTATTGTCTCATCGTAACATCAAGGTGATACAACAATAAGAGTTCACTCCTAGTCTCTGCATATCTAGGATGCACATAGTCAAAATCCACATGGTCCAAATAAAGTCTAGAAACAAAGGGCAAAACCGAAGCAAACAGAAACTAAGGAGGAGGAGCGTCGAGCCGAAGTTTAGACTGCCATCCATGCTGGGTCAAGCAGTCCTTGGCGACTTGCTCCAATCGCTGGCACACCACTGCAACCATACCCTGCGAGTCCGGCTTTTGAAGCATAGCCCAAGTATGGAACCAGTGTGTACATAAGAATAAAATCTGCAATGAGGAAGAGATTATTTTTTTGTCGAATACCATATCATTTCTACATAGCCATAAAGACCAACAGAGGGCAGCCACCCCCATCATAATTATAGATGTCAAGTCTTTTCTAATGCCTCGTAACCAGTTGCCGAACAAGTTGGAAAAGCTATGAGGTGGAAAAAGACCAGAAGCTACCTGGATAATAGACCATACAGAACGAGCAAAATGACACTCGAAGAAAAGATGCTGAATTGTCTCATTACGGTGACAAAAACAACACTTCTGACTACCGTGCCATTGTCGTTTAGCTAAATTATCCTTAGTTAAGACCATACCCCCTACGAAGGTACCATAGAAATATTTTAACTTTTAATGGAACTTTTAGTTTCCAGATCACCCGATTCATATATGGGACATCCATATGCAAAAGAGCATGATAAAAGGAGTTAACCGAGAATTACCCATTCAAGGTGAGATTCCAGCGAAAAACATCTTGTCCTTGAGATAAAGATAAATTAGCAAGACGTGGAATTAATGCATTCCACTCTACTAACTTAGGTCCACTGAGATCCCGTCGGAAAGAGACCTAGGGAGGAAAAGTCCACAAAACCGTGGCAACAGTCTCTTACTTGTGGCGGACAATGTTATATAAACACGGATATTGATCCCGTAAAGGAGTAATGCCAAGCCATCGATCTTCCTAGAATCGGACTTGAGTGCCGTTTTTAATAGTGAAAGTGCCAAAGCGAAACAAATGGCACTTAAGTTTCTTGAGCAATTAGATTGGTTCTTCACGAGGTGGCCTGGTTATCTGTCTACCCCCAGACATTAGTCACCCCTATGGCTCGTACCTCTTCAGATCATGTTCCTTGTGTGGTCAGGATTGAGTCCCGCATTCCCGCTGCCTCTCTTTTTTGTTTTGAATCCTTCTGGCTCAATCTCCCGGGTTTTTTTGACTATGTGCGGGCTGTGTGTTCTGATTCCTCTTCGGATCCTCCAGTTAATATGATCCGTGCTTCCGAGGTTATCTGTACGCGTTGCTTTGGAAAAGGGCATCCTGATCATCTCTGTACAGGTCCCATTCGATGCAGATCGTGTGGCACTGATGGTCATCTTGAGCGTGCGTGTGCTCGACGTTTTGTTTGGCAACCTAAAGTTTCACAGACTTCTAGTTCACAGCCTGCATCTTTTATCCCAGACGCTTCATCTGCCCCTGCTTCTTCCGCTCAAACCCATCGAGTTATTGCACCGGCTGTGCAAATCACAAAGTCGCTTGATGGTTTTCAGGTTCTACATGACATTCTGGCACAACAGGGTGTGTCAGCTGCAGTAGGTTCTACTCTGGAGGATAATCTAGATGTTCCAATTGGATGCTTGGGACGATCATGCTGCTGGTGAATTATTGGAGATTGATGGTCTCAGTACCAATGTTGTTAGCTCTGCTGTTACTCATTTCACTCCTACAGTGATTGAAGTTTTGGAAGGCTTTCTGTCTGTTTCAGTTACCTTTGAGCAAGGTCGTTTTATGCAATTCCAAAGTCGCTTGACTATGTGCTCAGTCCTCTCCAGGATGGCTCGTTTTCTGCAGTTTGGCCAACCGCAGCCTACTCATGGTCTGTGGCTACCTCCTGCCCCCTGGGAGTGTGTTCGCCAACCAACCCAGGTTCACCGAAAGCGTTCCCTGTCTTGGCTTTACCCGGGTGCAAACCGCAGGTACCCGCGTAAACGTCTGGCCAGCAGAGTTGAGATTTCTGAGATTACAGAGTCCTCTACGACAAACAGTGATTGTTTAGCCATTGTACCTTATGAGCCTTTTATTTGGAAGATTATATCTATGCAGACTGCCTTAGTGCATATCCCAGCTGATCAGGTCACCTTTGCTACGGGTGAAGTCACGGCTCCTACTAAGAGGGGCCGTAAAAAGAAAGCTTTACCACCGATAACTACTGAGGGTCTTCGCCGGAGCACTCGTACTGGAAGGTACCAAGGTGGTTTCAAGGGTAAGCAGCTAAGTGATAAGCCGAAGCCTAACTCAAAGGTGAAGCCGATCAAGTTCACATTGGATTCTGTTGCTTCGTTGAGCTCCTCCTCTTCCCAGCCGCCACCACCAACTACTGTTAATGCACTGATTGAATATGCTACGTCTAACTGTGGTGTGCCTCCTGCTGAAGTCACTGAAGAAGCCCTGAATATGCAGAACATGGAGGATGTGGACGATGAGAAAATCATGGATGCTGAAGTTTAATTTTTTACAAAGGCTTACTTGTGTGTTTGTGAACCTTCTTCAGTTACTTTTTCAATACTGAACTGCAGTTTCCCTGCTTATTAAGCTTGTTCCTCCTAAATGGCTTCATCTCTCCGTGATTGGAATTAAGATTCTTTGTTGGAATGTTTGTGGCATTAACTCTGATAGAAAACACCTTGCTCTATGTGACAAAATTGACAAAAGCGGCTGTGCAGTGATTTGTATACAAGAAACCAAGTGAACACACTTTGACAACTCTTATCTCAGAAATTTTTGTCCAAGGCGATTTGATAAATTTTCTTATGTTCCTTCCTCGGGTGAACTGGGAAATTCTGATGGCTTGATTGTGATCTGGAACAACTCTTTATTTGATGGTACTATTGTTCATCAGCTACCTTTTGCCCTAACAGTGAAATTCAAATCCACACAGTGTAATGATGTTTGGCATCTGACAGATGTGTATGTTCCGTGCACTGGGGAGGCCTGATTTTGTGAATTGGCTATATCATTTAGACATTCCGTTTGGCTCTAATTGGTTGCTCACTGGGGACTTTAACTTCATTCGTTCACTGGATGAACAGGAACAGGCCTGGTGGTGACATCAATGATATTATGCTCTTTAATGAAATAATCAGTCATCTTGGATTGCTGGAGTTGCCACTTAAAAATAGAGCCTTCACTTGGAGCAATATGTAGGAGCAGCCTTTGCTTGAGCAAAGAGATTGATTCTTCACTTCCCTCCAATGGATCACTGATTATCCAAATACGGTTGTCCGACCCCTAGCTAGGCCTGTCTCTGACCATGTGCCTTGTCTCATTTGCATTGGCACTAAAATTCCAAAAAGCAATATTCTTCGCTTTGAAAGCTATTGGTTGCAGCATCCTGGTTTTATGGATACTGTGCAGCATTATTGGTCTATGCCTTGTCGAGCCTGAAAGTGCATCCAATCCCAAGGAGAGTGGAAGGATGATTATCTAGCCCCAAGGTTTGGTTTTGATGGTTAATGGCAACCCTCACCTATATCTAACGTTTACAACGAGTGTGAACAGGAGTTTAGATGAACAGGTGATCGATCAAGACAACATCTGATTGATGATGAGGCCAAAAAAGAGCAAGGAACCGTGAAGGTCAGAAGGGCTAGCTGAGCTAGTCTCCCGAGGCTCAGTTGCGAGGAAGCCGAGGCTGTGCTCGAGGGCAAGCGAGGTGATGGTGGCTTGATGGAGTTCAAGGACCGTGACTGCAAGCTGGATAAGACCTGGAGGAGCTAGGAAGCTAGTGGATCTGCGTCAAGGGGTTCGCTGTGCGTCTTCAAGGGCTGTCATCTTCAGTTGTTAGCTTAGAACCAGTGCCAAGATTCTGAGCGAGCTGGTCAGTGGCAGTGGTGAGTCCATTGTCCTCCTGAATCAGTTTAAGGCTTGTAGTGAGCCGGCCTGTGTTGTGCTCAGGTGCTGCCTGAGGCAACCGAGTCCACCTGAGTTTGGCATCTGAGACTCAGGTGGATAGCTCAGCCGTGGCTAGTAGGTTACCAAGTGTATGTTAGCTGAGTCTCAGATAGGTTTGTCTGGTGGCTCTTTGTCTGACGTGGCATGAGGGTAACGGCTAGCTGCCAGGGACTCTATAAATAGGGAATCTGGGGAGGTTTCGATCTCAACCTTTACCTATACCATAGAAAGCACCCTGCTGTTGAAAGAGAGAGCTCTTAGTCTCCGAGAGAGCGTTGCCTGCGTGCATCCACCGTGAGAGAGAGTTGCTTTACATCTTGAGTGCTTCAAAACTGAGAGAGTTCATGGTACTGGTTCCTCCAAGAGACTGAGAGAGTTCTTGGTGTTCGTCTGCTCCAAGACCGGGAAGTTGGAGTCGTTGGTGAGCAAGCCAAGTCTTGTGTGGCTGCCTCCAAGTGTCCGTGAAGGCGATTTGGGTCTGCCTGTCTTGCTGCGGTGAGATCAAAAGGATTCCACACAAGATAAGTGAACGAGGAAAGAGCACGGTTCAGTGCCGGCTGTGAAAGCAGTTTCCTCAACGGAGACGTACCACTTTGCATAGAGTGGGAATTTCGGTAAAACAAATCTCTGTGTCTACTTGTTCGTTTGCATGATTTGTTTTTACCTGTGCAGATATATATAGAACACTCTCTGCTGCACACAACTGAGTTTCCCACCTGAGACTCAGTTGACACACAACTGAACTGCCTATCTGATGCACACAACTGAGTCACGCACCTGAGACTCAGTTGATACTCTCTAGTCTTTGTTTTTCCTGCATGTTATCTGAGTTATCTGCCTGAGTGTCAGCTGCCTATTTCAGTTGTCTATACCTAGCTAGGATTGACCTATTCAATTTAAGTAAAGCCCATTAGGTCTAGAATTTTATAGAGCTGACCTATTCACCCCACCTCTAGTCGACTCCTGAGATCCTTTCAGAGCCACTTCAAGCCCAGCTGTTCTCACTGCAAAATTTAAAAGACTTCGCAAGGGACTAAAAATCTGGAGTCCCGGTATTTCACATTTGGCTTCTCTGTTTATCAAACACTGCAACCAAGCAATTATGGACGTGGATAGTGTTGAAGAAGCTCGCATGTTAACAACGCCGGAGCGGAACTTCAGGAAGATAATTAAAAAGCATCTAATTCAACTTCTTGAATATAGAAGATTATATTAGAAAAAAGGATGTACAGCTCGCTGGGCGCAACAAGGAGATGAAAATACTAAATATTTCCATGCTGTAGCAACTGAAAGATATAGAAGAAATTCTATTGTGCAGCTGACACTTGCAGATGGATGGGTGATTGATGATCATGGTGAGAAGGCTGCAGCTGTCTTCCAAGCCTTCAAGCAACGTTTGGGGTTTCTTCAGTGCCGGAAATGTTTCTCCCTCTCTCTGAACTCATACTTCCTGTGGAAGGTTTAGAAGCTCTCTCTTTGCCTTTCACTACTGAAGAGATGGACAATATAATCAAGAACATGCCTCCAGATAAGACCCCTAGTCCGGATGGTTTTAATGGACAATTCTTGAAAGCTTGTTGGAATATTATTAAGGAGGACTTTTATAAGCTCTATTATGATTTTTATGAAGGCCGAATAAATCTTTCAAGCATAAATAATTCCTTCATCACTTTGGTGCCCAAGAAGCCCTCCCCTGAAAGTGTCAATGATTTTTGGCCTATTTCCTTGCTCAATACATGTCTCAAGTTCTTGACAAAGCTTCTTGCTGATAGACTACAAAAATGGATTCTTAAAGTGTTGCATAATAATCAGTATGGTTTTATGAAGGGCCGAACTATTCAAGATTGCTTAGCATGGACTTTTGAGTATATCCACCAGTGTCAACAGTCAGGCAGGGAGATTATATTACTAAAGCTTGATTTTGAGAAGGCATTTGATACTATAGAACACTCCACAATTATTACTATTCTCAAGCACATGGGCTTCGATCATAAATGGCTAGAATGGATGGAAATAATTTTATCGTCAGGCACTTTTTTAGTTCTGTTAAACAGTGTACCTGTGAAATCCTTTCATTGTAAGCATGGAGTCAGGCAGGGGGATCACCTCTCTCCTCTGCTATTTGTGCTTGGAGCTGAACTTTTGCAAGTGGTGATTAATGCTGCGTTAGCTGATGGCTCACTTCAGTTGCCTATTCCTCAATTTGATAATGAGGACTACCCGGTTGTGCAGTATGCTGACGACACTATTATTCTAATGCCTGCTGATGAGGAGCAAGTCGGCTTTCTGAAGGACCTATTAAATACTTACGCAGCTTCAACAGGCCTGAAAATTAATTTTCATAAATCGTCTATGATCCCTATAAATGTTGCCTCTGATAAAGCACAAATTCTTACTGATCTTCTTGGTTGCACAATAGGCAGCATGCCTTTCACCTATCTTGGTTTGCCCATGGGATCGACAAGGCTGACTATTGGTGACTTCATGCCTCTAGTCGATAGAGTTGAAAGAAGATTATCTAGCACTTCGGCTTTCCTCTCTTATGGTGGCCATGTTACTCTTATCAATTCAATGCTATCTTCCTTATCTACCTACCAGATGTGCTCTCTCCAGATCCCTCCACGAATTTTGGAACATATTAACAGGGCTCTTCGACATTGTCTCTGGAGGAAAACGGAGGATAGAGATGCTAAATGTAACTCCCTGGCATCATGGGACATGGTATGTCGGCCGAAAAAGAAAGGGGGGCTTGGTGTTCTTAACCTCAAGATTCAAAATCAAGGCCTTTTCATGAAGCATTTGCATAAATTCTATAATAAGCATGATCTACCTTGGGTCAAATTGGTTTGGTCTACCTATTATTCTGAAACCTCATGCGGCAGCTCCTTGTGGTTCTTTTTGGTGGAGAGACATCATGCAATTTAGTGACATCTTCAGAGGCATCGCATCCTGCGTTGTTAGGAAGGGTGATTCAGTTCTTTTCTAGAAGGATTTATGGAGCAATACAACCCTGACTATCCAGTTTCCGAGACTGCTCTGTTTATGTAATAATGAGGATATATCACTTCAAGAGTTTATGCAGCAGCGCTATTCCATGGAATGGTTTCAACTTCCTCTGTCTCCTGAATCTTATGCTGAATGGAATCAACTGCAACTTCTGCTAGATGGGCTATAGCTGAATCAAGATGAAAATGACTCTTGGACTTATTTTTGGGGTAATGCTCACTACACCTCAGCAAGGTTCTACAAGCTTACTTTCCAAATGTTAAATCCGCCAGCCTATTACTCCTGGATATGGAAATCCAAATGTACAATGAAGCTCAAAGTTTTCATGTGGCTTATGCTACCAGACCGAGTAAACACACGAAATATGCTTCAGCGACATCATTATAATATTGTACTGACCTTGGTTGTCTGATCTATGACAACCCTCCAGAAGAAACAAGATTGCACTTGTTCTTTACGTGCCCTTTCAGCATTGCCTGCTGGAATTCACTCGGCTTGAACTGGGATTCTTCTATACATCTTGAGGACATGTTATGCATGGCAAAGGATAATTTCAATCAGCCCTATTTCTTTTGAGTTAGTAACAATTGGAGCTTGGAATATTTGGAAGGAACGTAATGCTAAATATTTTGATAACTTACCTCCTAGTAGGGCATCTTGGCTTAGGAGGGTGCGTAATGACATTACAGTCATCAGGACCTCAAAAATCAATTGTTAGCTATTCTTGACACTTTGTCTTGAGAGAGTCCTGGCCCCATGGGGCTTGTAACCTTGTAAATTCTGTACATATGCTTTTTTATTAATATACCGTAGGAGCCTCTCTGTCACGGACCCGGAATTGCATATGATTAGGGGAACGACTGGTCGCCAAGGGCCGAAGGACCAGTCGACCTAGTGGCACGGTACCTGCGCCGTACACACCTAGGCGGAGTGATCCGACACCTGCACAACGCGAGCCGGTCGGAAGCGACTAGACTTCCCCGAACCACATACGATTCCTTGATCCGGTGAAGGTTTAGAGCCGTTTCCGGATCCTACCACGCAAAGCAAGGTCGGAGGAGCCCGGCGATTCTACCCACACCCTAACCTAGCTCGGAAGCTAGTGGGTCACCCAAAGGCCCGGTAGAACACGCCCACACCCTGCCTGGCCGGCATAGCATCTCAGCCAGCGGGTCACTCAACCGATTCCTGCTCGACATAGTAAAAAGGGGAACAACAGTAACCCTTCACGGCGTACCCATACGCTTCATATCATACACGCATTGCATACAGGCAGCCTGAATAACAAGTTGGATATCACAGCAAAGCACTACATTACGATAATAAATTAGTTGTCCGCATCGGACTATAAGATTACATCATTCGGCATAGCCGGAAACATATCCGAGTACGGGGTAATTAAAACAACAGCGGAAGTAAGTAAAAGAGTCCCACAGCGGCGCATCGACCGCTGACCAAAAGTTACCACCTATCCCATAAACCGAATAGCTAACCAAGGAAACCATAAGTTTAAGCGTCATCGAAATAGTCTTCGACCACCGGCTCACCTGCAAGCTCTAGGAATAACCTAGGTGAGTACAAAGTACTCGCAAGACTTATCCGTGCTTGATTAAATGTCCTACCCATACTAGTACAGCAACAATTTAAACATGAATGCTTCTCAGAGTAACAATATACAAGTTAAGAACATAGCCTAAACAAGGGGAAGTAACGACAAGATAAGTAACTGTATAATTCAGGGTACACCATATTGTAAACAAGTCACCACGAGATCAATTCAACAATTCCAAGTTCCTTGGGGCAGCCCATGAGTCCAATCCAAAAGAATCCATTAAACATCATCCAATTCAATTGGGGCAGCCCCCAGGTCAAATCCAAATCAATCCAGCATCCACACATTTTCATTTAATCTCTCGAACAGTTACCGACAACTCAACCACTGCAGACATAGTGGGTGCATAACCGTTTGGAGGTAGCGAGCCTCCAAAGGGCATGTAGGCTTACCCCACTATTCTCAGCATTGGTTCCCGCTAACGTTCCCGTGTGAAAAGGGATGGTGACACGCTGAAGATAGGGTTGGTGTGGCGACAAAACTCTACTTACTCCTGGGTCGCCATCAAACTACGATGAACACCAACCGTACCCATTGTGCACGCCCTCGGCTCTCCCAACTCACTTAACAATTTAGTTGAAGAGCCATCAGATGTTCTCAACCTAAGACACATCCTACGCATACTAGTGTGCTCAACTTCACATGTGACATTCAAGCAACCATTCACACATAAGCACACATAAACAGGGCATACACAAGAGTACGGAAAGTAAGGATGCAACAAGCTCTGCTTGCCTTGTTCGGGTTGTTCCTGGTCTTGCGCGGAGTCGTAAGCCGGGTGGTCGCCTTCTTCGGGCTCTGATGTGAACGATAAGAGGTACCGGAAAATAAACGGTGAAAGAATAATAAGACCCAGCATGTATGCGTGATGAATGACTGATGCTAGATGCATGTTCCTACAGTGGTTAATCGATGTCGAGGAACTTTATTTATTTGTATGGCTTAGGTTTGGCTTGTAGAGATTACATGTAATATTGAGCATGCATGCCTGACATTTTATGTCGCGATTGGGAGTCTAGGGTTAACTTAATCGATGACAGTGCATGGCAACGTGCTAGTTATGTTGGTATAATATAAGTAGTGCCAGTCACGAGTTCAATGCAATTAGGATCGTGCAATCTAGGGTTACAATTGTCGAGTTAGGGTTTGACGACGAATGACGATAAGAGGGGCTAATAACTTGCACCCTACAAGGTTAGACTATGCATGTGACCCTACTGGAATTCCAATTGCTCCAAATCGTAGGAAATATCGCAAGGTTTCCAGAACTATAAGGTTTGTCGAAATCGGAGCTATGGTCGCGAATCTAGGGTTTATCGACCCTCGACAGTAGCAAAACATCAACCCTAAGTATCACCTTGTGCATGTGCTCAAAATTAATTTTTGATTCAGCCATATTGTAGAGATTTTCATAAGCTTTCCAAACATATAAAATTTGTCAAATTTGGACGTGTGGTTTGAAAGTTATGAACATTTGAAATTTGGTACAAATTCTGCCCCCTAACAGCCGAAACCCTAATTGCTAAACCTACCCGAACCTTACCCAGCGCAAAACCCAAATCCTACGCACACCCGACCTCAGTTCACACCGATTCTTCAACTCATAAACCCACCCCGCTGACATGCGGGACCGCCCGAGCACCCGTGGCCCAATCAGAAGGGGCCACGCGGCCTCACCACACTCTCTCTCTTTTCCCTCTCTTCTCTCTTCTCTCTCCCTCGCTGGATCCGACCGGAGTCGAGGCAGACGGCGGCGCTCCCGCCGGCGAGCTCACCGGAGCTAGATCCGGTGCTCTGCTGGGCTCGGGGAAAAGGCTAGGAGGATCTGGAGCTCACCCCGAGGATGTATCGGTGCTCGGGAAGGGCGGAGGAGGTCCGGAGCGAGCTGGCGACGAGGACAGAGGCGGCGGCGACCGGAGCTTCGTCGGGGAGGTTGCTGGAGGTCGAGATCTACAAGGAAAAGGGGATGGGGAGGTTAAGGGAGAGGAGTGGGTTCTTTGGAGCTAGAAGATGGGACGCGGGGGCCTCTGGAACCGAGGCGAGAGTTCACCGGAGCTGTGGTCGGAGTTGGGGACGAAGACGGAGAAGACCGAGGCGGCGAGGAGCTCCTGGAGGCGGATCTACGAAATGGGGGAGAACGGGGTTAACCAGAGGGGAGAGGAAGCTCGGGGAGAAGGATTGGGGCTCGGGGCTCACCGGGGGAAGCGGAATTGCTCACTGGAGCTGAACACCGGAGCTCGGGAAGACGACGGCGCAGAGAGGCTTCGGCACCGGAGGGAAGAAGGGAGGGGGAATCTAGGGTTTTCCGACCGAGAGGGGAGCGAGGGGAAGCTGTCCGAGCGGAGGGGAGGTTTTTATGGGGCGGCGCGAGGCTTCGGACTGCCGGTCGGAGGGAGCACCGCCCACTGCGGCGAGCGGGCGACGGCGACGTGGCGCGGGCGGGATGACAGGCGGGCCCGGGGCGCGGCAGTGGAGAGGGGAAGAGGCTGACAGCGGGGTCGGGCTGTCAGCCAGAGGAGGACGCGCGCGCGCGGGGAGCGTGGGCCGGCCTGCTGTTGGCTGAGTGGGCCTCGGCCCAGATCCCCCTTAGGGTTTTTCTTTTTCGTTTTAATTTTCATTCTCAGAGCTATTCCCCATGTCATTTTATGTGCAAATCTTTCTCCAAAAATTCTGAAATTTTCACAGGAGGTTCTAAACATTATTTGTGAGCTACTGTAGAAGTTTGAATCAATTTGGAGGTAATTTGAATGGGGGTCTAGTTCAATTTAGGGTTTGACCTAATTCGACGATTTGAACTGCAACTAGGTTTTAAACTTCTCCAAAATTCTTGAAATTTGGCATGGAGCTAATATTATCATATTCAAGCCTATTCCCAAGGTTTGCCAAGCTTTCATCCACATTAGCTTGTCCATTTTCTTAACCCTAGTTCTCGGCTCTTTTAGGGTTTGAGCTTGGTCATTCTAGTCGGGTTGTTATTTCATGTGGGTTTTTGGGAGCAAACCTTAGGGAGAAGAGAGAAGATGGTTGGGAGGGGGATCCATCGACGGGGTTCACTGGCCCCACCACTTGCTAATGTTACTGTCGAAGTTCGATACTTCGAATAAGTTGATTGGTGTTTGTTAGCATATCCACCGAGGATGAGATATGCACATATTATATAAAGTAAAGTTGATATGCAACTAAGTTTAAGTAAGGTGTGGGTGGTGATGATGCCATGTATGCATGAATGCGGAGCAAAACTCTACTTATCGAATCTGGGTATTACAAAACCTACCCCCCTTAAAAAAGATCTCGACCCGAGATCTCTAACGATCGACAAACAAGGATGGAAACTCGGTCTTGAGCCAATCTTCGCGTTCCCACGTAGCTTCATCTTCGGTATGATTACTCCACTGAACCTTGAAGAACTTGATGGTGCGACTTCGAGTCTTGCGCTCAGTTTCATCGAGAATACACACCGAATGTTCTCGATAAGAGAGATCTTCATGTAGTACTTCGATGTCGGGGTTGATCTTCGTCTCGGGAACTTGATGGCAAGCTTTTAACTGGGACACGTGGAAAACATCATGCAGTCGAGATAGCTCTGGAGGCAATTCCAATTGGTATGCGACTGGGCCTCGCTTGGCTAGGACTCAGTAGGGACCGATATAGCGAGGAGCTAACTTGCCCTTCATTGTAAAGTGGCGAACACCTCTGCATGGGGTGACCTTGAGGTACACACTATCTCCAACCTGAAAGGTAACTTCTCAGCGATGAGGGTCGGCGTAACTTTTCTGCCTGGACTGAGCTTCACGAAGACGTTCTCGGATGAGTTGGACTAAGTCTTCGGCTTCCTCAATTGGATTAGGTCCAAAGAACTGCCTCTCGCCGGTTTCGGACCAGTTCAAGGGTGTCCTACATTTTCTTCCATACAGCACTTCAAAAGGAGCCATGCCGAGGCTGGCTTGATAACTGTTATTGTAGGCGAACTCTGCGTACGGCAAACAGTCTTCCCAGTTGGAACCCAATGTGAGTGCACATGACCTTAACATGTCTTCAAGGATTTGATTTGTCCGTTCAACTTGACCACTGGTCTGAGGATGAAAAGCGGTGCTGAAAGATAGAGAAGTCCCCAAAGCCTCGTGCAAACACTTCCAGAACCGGCTGGTGAACTGGGTGCCTCGATCTGAAATGATCCTGGCGGGGACACCATGGAGGCAAACGATCCGGGAAATATACAATCTTGCCAGTTGGCTCACTTTATGGGTGGTTTTCACCGGGATGAAGTGAGCGACCTTGGAGAGGCGATCCACAATCACCCATATGGCATCGTTGCCCTTCGGAGATTTCGGCAAACCAACTACAAAGTCCATACCAATCTCTTCCCATTTCCACTGGGGAATAGGGAGTGGCTGAAGCAGGCCCGCTGGTCTCTGATGCTCGGCCTTTACTCGACGGCACACGTCACACTCGGCAACATATCGAGCGATCTCCCGCTTCATTCGGGTCCACCAAAATCGGCGACGAAGGTCTTGGTACATCTTGGTACTGCCAGGATGAATGGCTAACGGGGAGTTATGAGCTTCATGGAGAATTAGGTTCTTTAGTTCCTGATCCTTGGGCACCACGAGCAGTTTCCCGAACCAAAGGATCCCATTTTCATCTTCGGTGAAACAGGTGGTGGTACCATTCTTCACTTTTTCTTTTATCTTCTGCATCCCGACACTCTGTGCTTGTGCAGCCTTGACTTGATCTTCTAGGGTTGGTTTCACCTCTAATACAGTAAGAAAACCTTGCTCAACCATCTCCAGGTTGAGCCTTTGAAATTCTTCATGAAGGGGTGGTTGATGCTCCATAATCATGGTGTTGTTGCAATAAGCCTTCCGACTAAGAGCATCGGCCACGACGTTAGCTTTGCCAGGGGTATAGTTTAAACCCAAGTCATAGTCCTTAATGAGCTCAAGCCATCTTCTTTGTCGAATGTTCAGATCTGGTTGGGTAAAGAGGTATTTTAAACTCTTATGGTCAGAATAGATTTCGCAGCGATTACCGATGAGGTAGTGCCGCCAGATCTTAAGAGCATGCACCACGGCAGCTAGTTCCAAATCATGGGTGGGATAGTTGGCCTCATGAGGACACAGCTGACGTGAAGCGTAGGCCACGACGCGGCCTTCCTGCATGAGAACACAGCCCAATCCATTCCGGGAAGCATCACAGTAAACTTCGAAATCCTTATGGACGTCCGGAAGGGTAAGTACTGGGCTTGAGGTTAGCTTCCTCTTGAGCTCTTGGAAGCTTGCTTCGCACTTGTCAGACCACACAAACTTCTTGTCCTTTTTCAACAATTCAGTCATGGGCTTCGCTATGGAGGAAAAACCTTCGATGAATCGACGGTAGTATCCTGCCAGTCCAAGGAAACTTCGGATCTGGGTAACTGATTTGGGTTGTTTCCACTCTTGTACTGCTTGCACCTTGCTTGGGTCTACAGCAATGCCTGTAGCTGATAGTACATGGCCCAAGAACTCCACTTGGTGCTTCCAAAACTCACACTTTGAGAACTTGGCATACAGACGATGCTCACGGAGCTTGTCGAGCACCATTCTCAAATGATCTTCATGCTCGGATTCAGACTTGGAATAGATTAGGTTGTCATCGATGAAGACGACAACAAATCGATCAAGGTACTCCATGAATACTGAGTTCATGAGTTGTGTAAAGGTGGAAGGGGCATTGGTCAATCCAAAAGACATTACTGTATACTCATATGACCCATAGCGGGTGGTAAAGGCTGTCTTCGGAATGTCTTCGGACCTTATCTTTATCTGGTGGTAGCCCAACCTGAGGTCAATCTTGGAGAAGACGCACGCTCCAGTTAACTGGTCAAACAGGTCATCAATTCGGGGAAGAGGGCATTTGTTCTTCACTGTGAGCTCGTTCAGTGGGCGGTAGTCGACTACCATCCTTAGGCTTGAATCCTTCTTCTTCACAAACATGGCTGGACAACCCCAGGGTGAAGAACTAGGTCTAGTGAATCCTTTGTCCTCAAGCTCCTTGAGTTGCTTCTTCATCTCCAATAGCTCATTTGGGGCTATTCGATAGGGGCGCCTTGACACGGGCGCGGTTCCAGGTGGTAGGTCGATGACAAACTCCACTGCACGGTCAGGGGGCATGCCCGGCAATTCTTCCGGGAAGACATCTGGGTACTCGCATACTACTGGAATGAGCTCAATTCCCTGGTCCTGGGTACCACTCAGGGCAAAGAGACACCCTGATGGGGACGAGGACACAAACATCACTTCGTTACCGGAATCAGAGGTAAGGGACACTGATCTTTCGGCGCAGTCTATCTTGGCTTTATGCTGTATCAACCAATTCATGCCCAATATAACATCTAATCCTGCTGATCCCAGAACTACCATGTTGGCCAAAAAGGGCTCCCCACCAATTTCTATCTTAACACCCTTGCAGACAGACTCGGTTCTCAATTCCGAACCAGGTGTTGCAATAAGGAGGGGAGGATGCAATGCTGATGATGGAACATGATTCTCATGCACAAATTTGCTGGATATGAATGAATGGGATGCTCCGGAATCGAAAAGAACGGTGGCAGGAGTTGAGTTCACGGAGAGCGTACCCAGCACCACCTCTGGGGCATCTTGTGCTTCTTCGGCGGTGACGTGATTCACTCTGCCACGGCCGGGGACTTGGGGCTTGTTGGGGGCCAATCCTCTGACTTGGAGACCTCCTCTTGTATGCCCTTGCTGCAGGTTGGGGGCGTAGGTGTTTCCCGTGCGGAGAAGAGAGCAGTGGTTTGCGAAGTGCCCTATGTTTCCGCAATTGTAGCATCTAACCTTGCTTAGGTCAGGTAAAGGTCGCTGCTGTCCTCCCTGAGGACGAGGCTGAGAATTTTGTTGCTGGGAACGCGGCGCATATGTCACGGACCCGGAATTACATATGATTAAGGGAACGCGAAGTCGCCAAGGACCGAAGGACTCGTCAGCCCGGTGGCACGGTACCTGCGCCGTACACACCAAGGTAGAGCGATCCGACACCCGCCACCTGCGAGCCGGCCGGAAGCGACCACTCTTCCCAAAACCACATACGATTCCGTAATCCGGTGAGGAGTCAGAGTCGTTCCCGAATCCTACCACGACAAACAAGGTCGGAGGAGCCCGGCAGTTCTACCCACACCCTAACCTAGCCCGGAGGCTAGTGGGTCGCTCAAAAGCCCGGTAGAACGCCCACACCCTGCCTGGCCGGCACAGCATCTCAGCCAGCGGGTCACTCAACCAACACCTGCTCGACTTAGTAGAACAAGGTACGGCTTCGACTCTTCACGGCATACCCAAAACGCTTCATATCATACACGCATTGCGTAAGGGCAGCCTGGATTAACAACTCGGATATCATCACAAAGCACTACATTACGAAATTACTAATAACAGTCCCCGATGGGACGATATATTACATCAGACGGTAATTCCGAAAGCATATCCGAGTACGGAGAAGTTTAACAACAGCGGAAGCAAAAGGAGTAAGACCCACAGCGACACCATGTCTGCTGACCAAAAGCTACACCTATCCCATGCATCGAACGCAACCGAGGAAACCAGACACGTCAAACGTCGTCGAAAAACTCTTCGACCACCGGCTCACCTGCAAGCTCCAGGGATAACCTGGGTGAGTACGAATGTACTCGCAAGACTTATCCGTGCTTGATTAAATGTCCTACTCATACTAGTACAACACAATTAAACATGAATGCTTCTCAGAGTAACAATATACAACTTAAGAACATAACATTAATAAGGTGAAGTAAAGACAGATTAAATAACAGATTAACTCAGGACATAACATATCACAGCTAATTTACCTCGAGATCAAGTTATCGAATCCAAATCCATTTGGGGCAACCCATGAGTTCAATCCAAATCAATCCGTCAAACATCATCCAATTCGATTAGGGCAGCCCCTAACTCCAATCCAAATTAATCCAATCCTCAAAGGTTCATTTTAATCTCTCGAACTACTACCGACAACCCAACCCCTGCAGGCATAGTGAGTGCATAACAGTTTGGAGGTAGCGAGCCTCCAAAGTGCATGCCTACCCCCAACTATCCTCAGTGTTGGTTCTCGCTAGCGTCCACGTGTGATAAGGGATGGTGACACGCTGAAGATAGGGTTGGTGTGGCGACTAAATCTCTACTTACTCCCGCGTCGCCATCAAACTACGATGAACACCAACCGTACCCATTGTGCACGCCCTCGGCTCTCGCAACTCACTTAACCATTTAGTTGAAGAGCCATCAGATGTTCTCGACGTAAGACACATCCTACACATGCTAGTGTACGCAACTTGCGACAATTCATAGATAAACATTCATACACATAGCACATATAACAAGGGCATACACAAGAGTACGGAAGGTAAAGATGCAACAAGCTCTGCTTGCCTGATTCTGGTTGTTCCTGTTCTTGCGAAGGGTCGTAAGCGGGTGGTCTCCTTCTTCGTATTCTAGTGCAAGCAAATGGATGTCGAATATAAGAGATCATGCAATCCACGAATCCAACATGTATGCATGGAGATGAATGCAAAGATGGTATTGCTTGACAATATATCGGTATTAGGGTTGATTGGTTGTCCTAAGCTATATGCATGCTCAGATTCATGCGATTACGAACTAGGGTTTTAGAGGTAATCACTTATGGTGAAGTGGCAATGAACATGCATGTTAATAATTGCTTAATATTCTGAACTAATTGACTAGCGCAACTGAAATCAATTGAATCGAAGTTACGATCAATTAGTTATGCACTTGTTGAGTTAGGGTTTACGGGGTTCGACGAATAAAGGAGCTAATACCTAAGACCTATCATGCATGTATTCTTACTGGGATTTCAGTGGTTACATATCGTAGTATATCTCACAAGGATTCCAGAAAGGTATAATTTGTCGAGATCGGAGTTATGATGATGAAACTAGGGTTTACGGATCCTCGACACTAACTAATCTTCTACCCCAGATAATATACTGTGCATGTACCCAAACTTAATTTTTGTTTCAGCCATCTTGTAGAGTTTTTCATGAGGTTTCCAAATATATAAAAATCTTCAAATTTGGCTTTACGGTTAAAAAGTTATGAATATTGGAAGTTCTATACAATTTCTGCCCTAAAATTTCGAAAACCTAAATGCTATCTGTACCCGAACTCTACCCCGCTCCTTTCTCAATTCTTACGCGCACCCGGACCGATTTCCCCCGAAAACTCAACACATAACCCGACCCCACTGCCTACTGGACCCTACCCGAGCACGCGTGGCCCAATCAGAGGAGGCCACGCGGCTCCACCTCTCTTCCTCACTCCTCTCTTCTCTCTCTCTCTCACGGGACCGAGGCCGACGGCGGTTGTAGGCGGCGGCGCGCGGCCGGAGAGCTCGCCGACCTGGCTTGGAGCCACGGCTGAGCTCGGGGAGTAGGGCAGAAAGGTCCGGGGCTCACCGCGAGGCTGATGCGCAACAACAGGGAGACGGAGGAGGTTGGAGGCGTGCTGGCGATGGGGAGCAGTGGCGGAGGTACTCCGGTGACCGGCGTCGAGGGGCTCCGAGGCTGGATCTGCAAAAGGGAAGAGGCGGGATGAGTTGGGGATGGAGGGGATGAACTCGGGAGAAGAGGAGAAGGGAGGCGGGGGTGCACTGTAACGGCTGCTTGGGCTCGCCGGCGAGGCAACCGGAGATGGGGAAGACAACCGCGGCAAGGGGGGATTTCGGCGCGGGTCCTGGGAAATAGAGGAGGGGGAAAAGATCAGTGGGGGATAGGGAGCTTGGCAGTGGGGGAAAATTGGGCAAGGGGCTCGCCAGAGCGGCGAGGATTCCTCACCGGAGCTGCGGACCGGCGCTGGAGGAGGTGACCGCGGCGAGGGAGCTAGGTTTTGGACAGGGGAGCGAGAGAGGGGAGAAGGGGAGGCTGTCGGAACGGGGTTAAATAGGGCGGCGAGCTGGTCGGGAGTTCGGACAGGGGCGGGAGGCACCGCCCATGGCGGCAAACCGGCGCCGGAGACGTGGCTGTTGCGGCCTGACGCGTGGGCCCGCGGCGACAGGAGGAGCGGGTAGAGGCGCATAGGTCCCGGGGCCGCTTCCCTGTGGGGAAGACGGAAAGGAGGAGGAGGGAAGGCTCGCGCGCGGGAGGGTCGGGCTGCGCGCGGGAGAAGCGGGCCGGCCGAACGGGCTGTCGGCCCAGGTAGGTTTAGGGTTTTTCTTTTTCCTTTTTTTTTATTTTTTTTATTTCCAGAAGCATCCCCTCGACATTTTATGTACCAAATCAGCTCCAATTAATCTGAAATTTTACAGAAGCTTCATAGTATTATTTGGGAGCTGCTGGGGGAGTTTGAATCAATTTGGGGAAGATTTGAATGGGTGTCCAGTTCAATTGGGATTAGGGTTCGAATTAGGGTTTACACTGCGACTAGGATTTAAATTTTTCCCAAAATTCATGAAAATTGACAAGGGGCTAGGGTTTTCACTTTCCAAGCTATTTGTGAAGTTTGGGGAGGTGTTTGGACTCATTAAGGTTGTTCTATCGACGAACCCTAATTTTGGCACCGTTAGGGTTTTAGGGTTAGGGACGGAGATTCTTTGAAGGGTTCGATGATTTCCACCACCCTTAACGACGATTTTGTTACTTCGAATACTTCAAATAAATTGATTGGTGTTTGTATGAATTTCCACCGAGGATGAGATATTAACATATTCTATAAATTACAGTTATACCCTTTTCGCGTTTAAATGAGATAGTGCGGGGTGATGCCATGTATGCATGAATGCTTAATCGTTAAGTTTGGGGATTACAGCATAACCCTGGGGCCTTGGTGGATACTGTCCTGCAGGACGGGGTGGTTGCTGCTGCCACACCCGCGGCTTCTGTGAACTACTTGCGGCAACTCTCTGCGCTTCCCTGTCACGCTTGCGAGATTTGTCAAGCGCGAGTTCCTTTGCCTCCACTCTGATGGCCTTGTTCACGAGCTGTTGAAAATTGTCCACGTCGACAGTGGCAAGCTTAGCTTGCATCTCCTCGTTCAACTTTCCCATAAACTTCTCCACCTGTCTTCATCTGTGGATACTTCCCACTGGGCATAACGCGCCAGGTGGTTGAATTCATGGAGGAACTCCAGAACTGTCTTCTTGCCTTGACGAAGATCACGAAATTCTTCCTTCTTCAACGCCATAACACCGGCAGGGATATGAAATTCCCAAAAACCAGACCGGAACTCCGCCCAGGTGACGACATGGCCAGGGGCTTGCATGGCAAGGAAATTATCCCACCAATCTGCAGCAGCACCCTCGAGGAAATGAGAAGCAAAATTAACTTTATCGGCTTCGGCACACTGAGCCATCTGAAGCTTTCTCTCGATTGTGCGGATCCAGTTATCTGCATCTAAAGGGTCATCTGTTCGGTCGAAAATGGCTGGTTGAGTTCCTGGAAGTCAGCCAAACCACCTTGAGCTTGCCCACCTCCTGGGCCCTGATTGCGCACAAGCTGCTCCAGAATTTGATTTTGCGTCGCCAGCAAATCCGCAATATTAGGTTGCTGAGGGGGAGGAGGTGGCACTTCCTCTTCCTCACGATCACGGCGACCACGGGCCGCACCACGTGTTCCTGACGCATCCTGTTGCAATCAAAGGACAACGACGTGAGATGGCAACTCGAGCGGCTGGGAAAGCAAAACATTTGCACTATGGTACAGCGAGGTATTCACGAACATGGCACATTATTTCATACACATTTTCTCAAGAAAATGAAGCACAAAACATGGCAGGAACAGTCGACCATAACCTCAATTGCAGTACACGTTCAAACATAGTTCAAAGATGAGCTGCAGTTTAGATCACCTTAGGGTGAAGTAAACGTTACAATTGTGCCAAAATTACAGCCACCGATACCCAGTTACATGCCTCCAAAAGATACCTTAAACCTAGGGTTTGGTTCGGCTTACACCACAAAATGAGACCTTCTACTTAACACCAAAATCCGAACAGCACTACTAAGGTTTTACGAAGCTTCTTCATTAAATCAGCAGGTCTCATAAGCCTCCATTGCTATTCTCCAAGTGTTCTCCTATTCTTCATCGGTCGGTGAGTTACTGGTAGAGTACCACACCCGAATCGACGGGTCCTCTTCTTCTTCTTCAAACAGTAGAGCTTCATCAGTAGGGACTGGAGCGACGGGTGTCGAGGTACCTCCTCGTGAGGGTTTCGGGGTGAAGAGTCGAAGATACTCACGGGACATCATCCTCTTGCGTGGCTTGGCTCCAGAACTCTGAGGTTGATTGGCCTCACAGGGTGGAGTTGGGGTCGGCTCTTGTACCGGAACAAAAGGGGCTCTCGCCACAGGACTCATCTTCATCCGGCACATGATATCTCCGGCGCAATTCAGAACGAAGCTGACGGTTACTCTTGTCAGCCGTTCCACCTCTCGGGTAGCTCTTCCATAATCCATATACAACCCATCATACATCACTTCCGCAGCGACAATGTGATGGCAGTCTCCAACTCAGTCTCTTCTTCGTCGTCGCTTGGCGCTGGTACCATAATATTATTGCCTCCATTACTTGCCTGGGGAATGAGACGGAACTGAGAGAATCGGAAGATCTCATCAAAATGATGCCGCAAATGGAGGACTGCTTTCCTGGCTGCTTCAAGTCGGGCATCATGATCACCAGCTCTGGGTGCCGTAAAGTCTGATCCAGGTCAGAGACTCTCACTGTAACCCATCCCATCCAAAAGTGAGCCTTCCCGCAAACCTCATAGGTCTTGGCATGGAAAGCGGGGAGGTCTTCCTGGGGCACGCCAAGGTATTCCAACATCCTCCACAACAGGGTGGCCCATCCTCCTAGCTGGTGCGGGTCGGTCACAATGTTGTACACCATCCTATACAATTTTAGGGTTAGTGAGGATATGGTTAGCCACACAAAGAAAAACAAAAGCAATAGGGAAAGAACATTCAGAACTAAGAGCGATGAGGTTAAGGAATAAAAAGCAATCTACTTATGACCTTGAACATAGTGTTTAACTTTTAAAATAATTTTCTGGCCAGGTGGCGCAGCGGGAGCCCTATCTAACGACCACCTGCAATTGGCTTCCTACGTCAGCTCGGCTCTGATACAATTTGTCACGGACCCGGAATTGCATATGATTAGGGAAACGACTGGTCGCCAAGGGTCGAAGGACCAGTCGACCTGGTGGCACGGTACCTGCGCCGTACACACCGAGGCGGAGTGATCCGACACCTGCACAACGGGAGCCGGTCGGAAGCGACTAGACTTCCCCGAACCACATACGATTCCTTGATCCGGTGAAGGTTTAGAGCCGTTTCCGGATCCTACCACGCAAAGCAAGGTCGGAGGAGCCCGGCGATTCTACCCACACCCTAACCTAGCTCGGAAGCTAGTGGGTCACCCGAAGGCCCGGTAGAACACGCCCACACCCTGCCTGGCCGGCACAGCATCTCAGCCAGCGGGTCACTCAACCGATTCCTGCTCGACATAGTAAAAGGGGAACAACAGTAACCCTTCACGGCGTACCCATACGCTTCAATCATACACGCATTGCATACAGGCAGCCTGAATAACAAGTTGGATATCACAGCAAAGCACTACATTACGATAATAAATTAGTTGTCCGCATCGGACTATAAGATTACATCATTCGGCATAGCCGGAAACATATCCGAGTACGGGGTAATTAAAACAACAGCGGAAGTAAGTAAAAGAGTCCCACAGCGGCGCATCGACCGCTGACCAAAAGTACCACCTATCCCATAAGCCGAATAGCTAACCAAGGAAACCATAAGTTTAAGCGTCATCGAAATAGTCTTCGACCACCGGCTCACTGCAAGCTCTAGGAATAACCTAGGTGAGTACAAAGTATCGTAAGACTATCCGTGCTTGATTAAATGTCCTACCAGTACTAGTATAGCAACAATTTTAACATGAATGCTTCTCAGAGTAACAATATACAAGTTAAGAACATAGCCTAAACAAGGGGAAGTAACGACAAGATAAGTAACTGTATAATTCAGGGTACACCATATTGTAAACAAGTCACCACGAGATCAATCACAATTCCAAGTTCCTTTGGGGCAGCCATGAGTCCAATTCCAAAAGAATCCATTTTAAACATCATCCAATTCAATTGGGGCAGCCCCAGGTCAAATCCAATCAATCCAGCATCCACACATTTTCATTTAATCTCTCGAACAGTACGACAAAATCTCAACCACTGCAGACATAGTGGGTGCATAACCGTTGGATGGGTATGCGAGCGCCAAAGGGCATGGAGGCTTACCCCACTATTCTCAGCATTGTTCCCGCTAACGTTCCCGTGTAGAAATAGGGATTGTGGACAGCTGAAGATAGGGTGGTGTGGCGACACAAAACTCTACGTACTCGTGTCGCCATCAAACTACGATTCGAACACCAACCGGACCCATTGTGACACGCCCTCGCTCTCCAACTCACTTAACAATTAAGTTAGAAGAGCCCTCAGCTGTTCTCACCTAGACACATCCTACGCTACTAGTGTGCTCAACTTCACATGATGACATTCCAAGCAACCATATCACGACATAAGCACACATAAACACGGGCAGACACAAGAGTAGGAAGATAAGGACTGTGCAACAAGCTCTGCTTGCCTTGTTCGGTGGTGTTCGCGGTCTTGCGCTCGGAGTCGTAAGCCGGGTGAGTCGCCTCTTCGGAGCTCTGCTGTGAACGCTCATAGAGGTCACCGGCAAAATACACGGTGACAGAATAATAAGACACAGCATGTATGCGTGATGAATGACTGATGCTAGATGCATGTTCCTACAGTGGTTAATCGAGGTCGAGGAACCTTATATGTGTATGGCTTAGGTTTGCTTGTAGAGATTACATGTAATATTGAGCATGAGCTGCTGACATTTATGTCGCGATTGGGAGTCCCTAGGTTAACTTAAATCGATGACAGGCATGGCAACGTGCTCGGTTTATGTTGTAGATATAAGTAGTGCAGTCACGCGTCAATGCATTAGGAATCGTGCAATCTAGGGTTACAATTGTCGAGTAGGTTTGACGACGAAGACGCTACAGAGGGGCGAATACTTGCACCCTACAGGTTAGACTATGCATGTGACCCTACTGGACTTCCAACTTGCTCCAATCGTAGACTATCAGCAAGTTTCCAGAACTATAGGTTTGTCGAAATCGGAGACTATGGTCGCGAATCTAGGTGTTTATCGACCCGTCGACCGTAGCAAAAACATCACCCTAAGTATCACTTGTGCATGTGCTCAAAATTATTTGTTGATTCAGCCATATGATGAGAGTTTTCATAAGCTTTCCAAAACATATAAATGTGTCAATTTGGACGTGTGTGTGTGACAAGTATGAACATTGAAATTTGGTACAAATTCTGCCCCTAAGACAGCCGAAACCCTAACTTGCTAAACTACCGACTTATCCCAGCGCAAAACCCAACAATCCTACGCACTAGCTCGACCTCAGTTCACACCGATCTTCAACTCATAAACCCACCCCGACTGTGACATGGCGTGGGACCGCTCCGAGCAAACCGCTGGGCCCAATCAGCAGGGGCTCACGCGGCTCCCCACACTCCTCTCTTTTCCATCTTTATCTCTTCTCTCTCGCCTAGCTGGATTCCGACCGGCAGGGTGAGGCAGACGGCGGCGCTCCGCCGGAGAGTCATCGGAGCTAGTCGGTGCTCTGCTGGGCTCGGTGGAAAAGGCTAGGAGGATCTTGGAGCTCACCCCCCGAGGATGTTGTATCGGTGCTCAGGGAAGGGCGGAGGAGGTCCGGATCGATGCTGGCGACAGGACAGAGGCCTCACGGCCCGGCATGGGAACGGAGCTTAGTCGCGGGAGGTGTGGAGGTCGAGATCTACAAGAAAAGGGGATGGGGGAGGTTAAGGGAGAGGAGTGGGTTCTTCGAGCTAGAAGGATGGGACGCGGGGGCCTCTGGAACAGATGGCGGAGAAGTCACCGGAGCTTGGAGCTGTGGTCGTGAGCTTGGGGACACGGAAGACGGAGGAAGACCGACGGCGGGAGGGAGCTACTGGGAGGGGGATATCCTACGAAACGGGGGAGAAACGGGGGTTAACCAGAGGGGAGGAGGAAGCATCGGGGAGAAGGATTGGGGATCGGGGCTCACACCGGGGAATGACGGATATTGCTTCACTGGAGCTGAAACACCCGGCGCTCGGGAAGACGACGGCGCAGAGAAGGTCTTCGTGCACCGGAGGGAAGAGAAGGGAGGGGGAATCTAGGGCTTCCGACCCGATGTTCCGAGGGGGGACGAGGGTGAAGCTGTTCCGAGCGGAGGGGGAGCGTTTTTAGGGGCGGCGCGAGGCTTCGGGCAATGACCGGTTCGGATAGGTTAGGCACCGCCCCACTGCGGCGAGCTAATGCGGGCGACGGCGGAAATCGTGGCGCGGGCGGCGGATGGACAGGCGGTGCGTGCCCGGGGCGCGGCAGTGGAGAGGGCGAAGAGGCTGGACAGCGGGGTCGGGCTGTTTCAGCCATGAGGAGGGAGTCTCGATCCTGCCCTCGCGGCTTGCGGGGGAGCTGTGGGTCCGGCTGATGTTGGATGAGTGGGACTCGGCCCAGATCCCCCTTAGGGTTTTTCTTTTTTTTCGTTTTAATTTTCATTCTCAGAGCAAATTCCCCATGCATTTTATGTGCAAAATAACTTTCTCCAAAAAATTACTAAAATATTTAACAGGGCGGGTTCTAAAACATTATTTGTGAGCTACTGTAGAAGTTTTGAACAATTTGGAGGTAATTTGAAGTGGGAGGTCTAGTTTCAATGCAGGGTTTGCACCTAAATTCGACGAATTGAAACTGCAACTAGTGTTTTTGTAAAACTTCTCCAAAATTTTGAAATTTGGCATGTGAGCTAAATTATCATATTCAATCTGATTCTCCAAGGGTGTTGCCAAGCTTTACCACATTAGCTGGCATCGTCTTTAACACTTGTTCGCCAGGTAGCTCTTTAGGGTTTGAGCTTGGTCATTCTAGTAGGGTGTATTTCATGTGGGGTTTTTGGGAGCAAACCTTAGGGAGAAGAATAGATGGGTTGGGAGGGGATCCATCGACGGGGTTTGGTTCAACTGGTCCCCACCACTTGATAATGTTACTGTCGAAGTTCGATACTTTCGATAATTATAATGTATTTAAATATTATAAATTTGATTTTCAAATAATTATAAATAATAATTAAATCTTAAGATTTTTTAATAATAATTAAAATTTTTAAGATTAATGTTTAAAACTATATTATATATTAATTTCTAATTCAATTTTTTAAATATCCTTTATTATCATATTTTCTATGTTAATATAAAATATCTGAAATTAAATTTTATATTAAAAAAAATAAGATATTTAAAATATAATATTTAATTTGTAATCAAAAAAATTATTTAAATTATGTTTAAATTAAATTATTAAAATCTATTCTTCTTTTTTTAACTATTATCAATATATTATTTAATTTAAATTTATTTATAAATAATAAAAAAATATGTATTCATTATTGAATGTATTATTTATTCAATTTTTTTATATTATTTAATCTTTTATTTAACATAATTTATAAGATATAATTTATCTTAAAATTTTATAATAAAATTTTAATTATATTTATAAAAAATAAATAAATAACAGAAATTTTATTTATAATTTTTTAATATAATAATATCATAAAATATGAAGATCTTAAAAATAAAATTGATTAAATTAAATTGTATAAAAAAATAAATTAAAAATTAATAATTAATATATATTCTTTATATTTAAAAATAAGGTTGAAGGTGTTTGTTAGCATATCTACCGAGGATGAGATATGCACATATTCTATAAAGTAAAGTTGATATGCAACTAAGTTTAAGTAAGTTGTGGGTGGTGATGATGCCATGTATGCATGAATGTGGAGCAAAACTCTACTTATCGAATCTGGGTATTACACTCTCCTACTGTTTTTCCTCAAAAAAAAGGGAGAAACCAGTGCATAACTTTGGTATTTGCTCTATTCTTTTGCAAAAGTTTAAGCATTTAAGGCAGGGTCTCAAACACTGGACTAAAGGATTGTCCAACCTCGCTGGGCTCATTCAGCGCTATAATCAAGTGATCTTGTTCCTGGATGGTCTGGAAGAGCGTTGGCCACTTAGTATTCTTGAGTCAAATTTTAGAATGATCATAAGGGAGCACCTTGATTCTCTCCTTCAAGCTCAAAATGCGTATTAGAAACAGCGCTGCAAAATTCGCTAATTACCTTAGGGGAAGAAAATACTAAACACTTTCATGCCATGGCAACAGATCGTCATCAAAGGAATACTATTACTTTGCTCACCATGACTGATGGTAGACAGCTTCACGATCATGCGGACAAAGCAGCGGCTTTATGGACTTGTTTTCATGATCGTATGGGTATATCTCTCAATCCTATGATGCTTTTTGATCTCGCTATACTTCTCTCCCCAGTCACAGGCTCCCTCGTTGGTCCTTTCATGTAGGATGAAATATCCAAGATGGTGGCTCGTTTGCTTGCTGAAAAGGTCCCTGGGCCTGATGGTTTCTCTGGTCTTTTCTTGAAGAAGTGCTGGTCTAAGATAGCGCGGACTTCATCAAGCTCTGCGAGGAGTTTCAGTCTGGTGACCTGAATTTGCAATGCATCAACACTTCTCACATCACTTTGATCCCAAAGAAAGCCATTCCAGAGTTGATTAATGATTCTCAGCCAATATCTCTTATCAACATCAGTGCCAAATTCCTTGCCAAGCTATTGGCTAATAGATTACAAGATATCATCCTTTGTGGTGTCCACAAAAATCAATATGGCTTCATCCATACGAGGACGATCCAAGATTGTTTAGCTTGGGCTTTTGAGTACCTCCATCACTGTAAACAGTCAAAGAAACCAATTGTGGTTCTTAAACTGGATTTTGAGAAAGCTTTTGACACCATTGAGCATTCTGTTATTCTCCAAGTTCTTCGCCACAAAGGCTTTCTTTATAAGTGGATTTGTTGGATCCGACAATTGCTCTCCAATGGCAACTCCAGCATCATTCTTAACGGAGTTCTTGTTAAGCAATTTCCTTGTAAGAGGGGAGTTCGGCAAGGGGACCCTATATCACGGCTTCTCTTTGTTTTAGCGGCTGATTTGCTTCAGACCATTGTCAATGATTCTTGTTGCCGGGGATTGTTAGAGTTGCTGCTTGCTCGCCACAGCTCGATGGATTACCCGATCATTTAGTATGCAGATGATACCCTCATCATCCTACCTGCTTGCCCGAAGCAATTAGCTCATTTGAAGTTGCTCCTTCAGCAATTCTCTCTTTCCATAGGGCTGCATGTCAACTTTGGCAAATCTTTGATGATTCCCTTGAACATCCCGGATGATCAGGTAGACCCTCTTTTTGGCGTTTTGAATTGTGCATGAGGATCTCTTCCTTTCACATATCTTGGTCTTCCCCTGGGCATCACAAAACCGGGCGTGCAAGACTTCTCTCCACTCTTGGATAGGGTGGAACGACGCCTTAGTGCCATATCCTCCCTTCTCTCTTACGGTGGGAAGTTGCAATTGGTCAACTCGGTCTTATCCTCTTTGCCCACATTCTACATGTGTGCTTTAGAACTACCGTCAGCGGTTGTCAAAAGTATTGATCGAGCTCATCGCCATTGCTTATGGAGTGGTTCTGGGAATGCGATAACCAAGCAATCTCTCTGGTGTGTAAGCCCAATCGTAAGGGTGGTTTGGGGGTGATTAATGTCCAACTTCAGAACCAGGCTCTACTTGTGAAGAATTCTTTAACAAAGTGGATGTTCCTTTGGTCAACTTGCTCCGGTGCTCCTACTATCAGCTTGGCACCCCACAGGGGGTTTAACCTAGAGGTTCCTTCCGGTGGAGAGACATTTTGAAGCTCACTGATATATATCGCACGGTTGCATCTTGTGAACTTCACAATGGCTGTTCGATACTTCTCTGGGAAGATACTTGGCATGGTACTCCTCTCAACACTCAACTTCCTCACTTTTTCTCCTTCGCCAAGGACCCTTTGATCACTATGGCAGCTGCGGTGCAAGCGACTTCTCTGTAGTCCCTCTTTTCCCGGCCGCTTTCAGAATTGGCCTATAATGAGTTCCACTTCTTGGATTCCACATTGGGATCATTGTCCCTTGCGTTAGAAGCACATGATCATTGGATGTACATTTGGGGCTCTCACCTTTATTCAGCTCAAAGACTTTATTGTTAGAGATATAGTATGTTGTATTCGTATTGGTATAGGAGTCTATATTTCCTTGTACTCCAAGTCACCTTGTACTATATATATGCCCATTGGGCTGTGCAATAGATCCAAGTTGCATATCTCCTAACATGGTATCAGAGCAAATTAGGTTTTAGAATTTTTTACCCGTGCTCCACCGGCGTGCCGCAACTCACGCTCCTCTCCACCCAATCCCCCGGCCGCCGGCCTCCTCTCCTACGCCGCCGGCCACCCCATCCCCCGGCCGCCGGCTTCCCCTCCTGTGCCGCCGGCCTCCCCCGCCCGGTTGGCCTCCCGAAGCCGCCGGCTCGCCCGCCCGCCTCCCCCGCTCCGCCGGCCTCCACGCCCGCCTGGCCGGCCCTCCCACGCCGCCGGCTAGCCCCCCCGCCGCTCCGCTTGGGCCGCCGGCTCCCCGGCCCACTCCGCCTCGCCCTCCGCCGCCGGCTCGGGCCCCGGATCGGGCCGCCTCCCCGGCCTCGCCTCGACCGCCGGTCCGCCGCCTCCCCTGACCGCCGGGCCGCCGCCTCCCGCGACCGCCGGCCGCCTCCCCCACCCCGCATCGGCCGCCGGCCTCCTCTCTTTGGGGCGCCGCCGGCCTCCTCTCTTTGGGGCGCACGGGCCGCCGGCCTCTTTTGTTTGGGGCTAACTGCCCGTATATAGATTAGGGCATAAAAAATA
Organism: Stipa capillata; assembly: GCA_019208055.1. Lineage (NCBI taxonomy): Eukaryota > Viridiplantae > Streptophyta > Magnoliopsida > Poales > Poaceae > Stipa > Stipa capillata. The sequence goes on along the minus strand of JAGXJF010004562.1, from coordinate 74,483 downwards.
AAAAAATAAAAAAACAGGTACTATGTCTTCGGGCACCGTTTCTCTCCCTCGCTGCCCGGTGATTTTTGATGGGGTCAATTTCACCGACTTCATCTCTCATATGCGCATCCACATGCGTGGTCTTCGTCTCTGGGGCGTCCTCTCCGGCGATGTTCCGTGTCCGGCCTGTCCTGTGGCGCCGGTTGAGCCTAAGCTTGGTGCTCGACCTACCGATGCTGACCGCGCTGCCTATGATGCTGCTGTCACCGCTTATCAGGTGACTCTGGATTCCTATGGTGCTCTGCTAACTGAGTACACTCAGTGGTGTGATGATGATGCTCGTGCTGCTGCTGTTCTTGTCGCCAGTCTTCAGCCTCAGTTTTCTTCTGAGGTTGTGGGATTCTCTACGGCCTCCCAGATGTGGACTCACCTTCGTCAGCATTATGAGCCCTCTGGCGACGCTTTGTTCCTGTCCGTGGTTCGCCAGGAGCACTCTCTTCAGTAGGGTGATGCCACGGTTGATGAGTTCTATGCTCAGAGTTCTGCTGTCTGGCGCCAGCTGGATTCCCTTCGCCGTCCTGGTTGTGGCTCTTGTCAGTGTTGTCAGGATGCTCGTGCTGACCGCGAGTTCTTGCGCGTGTACGAGTTCTTAACGCGGCTTCGTCCTGAGTTCGAGTCGCGTCGTGCCTCTGATGGTTCACTACAGTCACCTTCTTTGGGTTCTACGTTATCTTCGTGGAACTATCTCCCGTCGCCTTTTCTTTCCGCGCTCCACTTCCTTACAGCTTCAGGCATATTCGGATGCTACTTGGGCTAGCGATCCCTCTGATCGTCGCTCTCTTTCTGCTTACTGTGTTTTCCTTGGTGGTTCTCTCATTGCTTGGAAGACGAAGAAACAGACTGCAGTTTCCCGTTCGAGTGCCGAGGCTGAGTTACGTGCTATGGCCTTTTTGACAGCGGAGGTTACTTGGTTACGATGGTTACTTGAGGATTTTGGTGTTTCTATCACTACACCGACCCCTCTGTTGTCTGACAGTATTGGTGCTATCAGTATTGCTAGAGACCCAGTGAAGCACGAGCTCACCAAGCATATTGGTGTTGATGCTTCTTATATGAGGTCTCAGGTTCAGGATCAGGTTGTTGCTCTTCAGTATGTGCCTTCCGAGCTTCAGTTGGCTGATTTCTTCACGAAGGCACAGACTCGAGCTCAGCACAGCTTCTACCTCTCCAAACTCAGTGTTGTTGATCCACCATGAGTTTGAGGGGGGGGGGTGTTAGAGATATAGTATGTTGTATTCGTATTGATATAGGAGTCTATATTTCCTTGTACTCCAAGTCACCTTGTACTATATATATGCCCATTGGGCTGTGCAATAGATCCAAGTTGCATATCTCCTAACATTTATAAGCTCTTCTTTCAGCATCTTCAGTGCCCATCACCTTTCCACTAGATCTGTAAATCCAAGTGTATGCTTAATCACAAGGTCTTTGCATGGCTCCTTCTTATGGACAGACTAAACACTCGTCAATTGCTTCGGCGTAAATAGATGATTCTTCCCTCTGGTTATGATTGCGTCCTCTGTGTTCAGCACTAGGAGGAGAATCTTCATCATCTTTTCTTGACATGCCAATTTAGCCATCCTTGCTGGAATTATTTGCACATTGATTGGGGACCATCTGCTTCCATGCATGATATGTTATTCCATGCTAAGGGTGATTTTCGACGTCCTTTCTTCATGGAACTTTTGATCTTGGCTGCTTGGAACATCTGGAAGATTAGGAATGCTAAGAGTTTTGAATCACAACGGCCTTCCTTTGGACACTGGCGTCATGCTTTCAAAACTAATGTCTCTTTGCTTATGCATAGAGTGAGATATGAGCATAGAGCTGCCCTGTCATCATGGCTTGAGTCTCTAGCTTAGCTTGGTTTTGTTTTCCTTTGCTCCCTCCCTGTGTATTTTCTCTCATGTATATTTCCTTGTACATATTATCCTTTTTTGATCAATATATACTGAAGGGGCCTCCCCTACTATTTCAGTTAAAAAAAACATGGTACCAACATAAGTTCATTTGTAAATTTTTATTGTATGAGATTCACATTGAAAATATTTGCCTTTTGATCAATGTCATGGCGGAGATTACCCTTTTCAGTATTTTGCTAATGCAGATGTAACCGAGTACACTAGTGATTATTTTGTAATGTTTTGCTACCATATGTCGTTCCATTTTCAAACCTGACTGTTCAGGTTTCACTAAAACTAGCTAAGTTTGTCTTAGTGTACAGTCAATATTGTTTACTGACAGGAGCCAGTAACTATGATGGTTTCTCATATCCTGGCTCCAACATTAGATGATTAAATTCTCTTTCATTTGTTATAGTAACTTGTATGTTTGTCCTCCCTGCTGTATATGACATCTATTACCTCTTTTGAAATCTTACTAAGTGTATACTGGTATATCTCAAGGAACAATTTTTTTGATACTATCAGTCTATCATGATGACAATCATGTGAAGTTGTGGAACTAACAGAGATGAGTTCAGCTAGAAATTATCTTGTCTATATAGCTTTTGAGTGTTTGATGAACTGCGAGGTGGCGACAGTCCTAGAGCACAGTATCCACCGAACAGGGGCAAACCGCGTCACCGGTGTTCAAGATGTGAAGCACAAGGACTTGATGGTGTCTTTTAAGCAACGAGTTTTGTTTAGTCAGTTGGTGATGTGTTTTTCATGAACTGTGACTAAGGTTGTAATGGAACCTATCCACGGATAAGTTATTTTTGGCAGTTTGTATCATGTTCTGTTGTGGAAAAAAAAACTAGCACGTCATATGTTAGTGCGGCAGGTTTAATCCAGTAGCTTCAAGTTGTTCAGAATTGTATTGGGAAATGTCCAGTTAGAATAAAAAGGCCTGATGCAAATGTTTTACTTTGACTATTAAAGATTACTCTTGCACTCAACGATATTTGACAACAGTACATGACGGTATCTCAAAGCACCAGACGGAGATCCATTTTGACAAACAAGAGTATATATGTTTGTCTACATGGAGACCTTGCAAACACATGGATGCAAGGATCATGAATGATTGACAGTGTAATGCTAACTCAGTTGCATGGTCCAGATCATAGAACCCTTCACTGAAAAAAAATCACCTACAGCGCGCGCAGCCCACAGCGGATACTCCTCTAGTGCAGAGCTTGGCGAGGTGTTTCCCCGTGACCAACTCGAGCTGAGCGGAGAGCAGCTGCATTAGGCACCAATGACCGTCGCCCACAGGAGCTGGTACCCCGCAGCGGCGCCCGCCTGTAGGTTGCAGGCTGCAGGTTGCCCTAGGTTGCCCGGGTCCACAAACGCGGTGCGCATGAGGAACTCCGGCCGTGTGAAGTGAAGCGCCAGAGCTTCTGCCACGAGAAGGCCGGGGCTGGGGAGGCGTCTCTGGCGTTGTCCACCTCGGACTCGGAGATGCAAATGGAGACCTTGCCGTCGGAATCGTACGCGCACTCGTCATATTTGTCGTGGGGGAGGAAGCTCCAGCGCCACCGGGGAGGAGGCTCTCGGCAAGATCGCGGGATGCCATGGGACCATGCGTGCGTGAGTGCGTGAGTGGGTTGGGCTCTCATCAGAAGATTCCCTTGGCTCTGCTCCGGCCACTCCCCGGTCGCCCCTCTCCAGCACGAGGACGACGCCTCAAGGCCAGTGCCGCCCGTCACACCAGCAGCGTCATCGGGCTGCTGAGCACGCTCGACGTCGTCCCCTTCCTGGCATCTCACGCAAGAGGCAACGCCGTGGCGATGACGTCGCCGGCTAGGGACGTAGTGGCCGTGAGCAGGCGCTTGCACGTGAGGATGAGCCCGATGCAAGGTGAGGCGCGGCCAGCCACCCAGGTCACATGCGACCGCGTGCTCCGCATCGGCCGATGTGAGCCATGGCGTGGAGCCTGTCCCGGCTGCTCCCGATCCCCTCGCTGGTGATGGCCACGCGGTGGTGGAGCCCCGCTCCGGCGGCTGCATCTCGTCAATTGGGAATTAGGAGTTAGGATTTACTGGGGAATTGGGGAACGGAATCGAATGGTTTTCTTTTTCTTTTCAGATGAATCAAAATGGTTCTGTATTCATAATCCTGATAAAAAAAATACATATTACTAAACTATCCAAACGAGAAATAAGTAAACTGGCATCTTGATTATGATTTAATATCAAGTATTTCTTAGTTTTTAAGAGTTTTTAGAGGTGATATAAATTAACCATTAGATTAGAATGGATGGATGATCCATATTCACTCTGAGATACTATAAAAGAACTCTTTAAAAAAACTCTCTATATAAAGATATAGAAATCCTGCTTTGGATACTGTACAGCTATACTACCATCTACACTCCAATAGCGTGTGACTCATGACAAATTAGTTATCGTCATGCATGTATCCCGACGTCTGACGCGCATAACACCATCATTTTCGATCATGGCCTTGTGAGTAGGTGCCGCCTTTCACACCACGCACGTATATTGTCATCCACATCTACCGAGGGATAAGTAATACTATATCGATTCAATTAACAAGCCGGCGTAATCCAACAATCAATTTGCTAGCTAGAATACATGTGTTTATATGTAATGAATATATAGTTTCCTCTGACAGAGTATAAGGAACGGAAAGCACCAAGACACGTAATTCGTGTTTTGGTGATTTTTTTTTGCAAAGAAAAGAGATGTATTAATCAACGTGAAACAATAACAGGATCAAGTTCAACCGGACAACTGCCAATCCAACAAGCCGTCCGATCATCTAGTTTGCCCAGGATAGCAAGCTTATGACTAACTCTATTCTGATCCCTAGCAATCTTTTGGAGCTTTACATCTCTTTCCCCAGATATCAGCAATTTCATCTCCTGGATACGATGAGCGTAAATGGAGCAATCCACACTTGACGGAGCTAACAAGCTGATAACCTCCGCACAATCAGACTCCACCAAAATTGGAAGACTCGTCCACTGAAGCGCTAGGGCAATACCTTCACTACACGCCGCCAACTCCGCATCAAAAGCACTCATGCACCGCATCAGAGATCGACAAGCCGCAATCAGGACCTGTCCCGTGTGGTCTCGCAACACCATGCCCGCCCCCGCCTTGTTATCTCCCAAATTGAAAGCCCCATCCACATTTAGCTTTGCCCAACCCGTAGGTGGTGGTATCTAGCTCAGCCGCTCTACCTGGGAAAAATCTGCATGCACACGAGAGGTAGTTGAGCGAGACCGAAAGTTAATTACTTGCTTACCTTTAACCGGGTCCGCTTCAGGGTACTGCCGAATGGATAATAGAGTATCTATATAGCTAAGAAGGAACCTCTTTGACACATCAATAGGAATAGCGACCTTCCCATGAGTAATCTCATTACGCACAAACCAAATACGCCAGATAAGCATCAGCATACACATACGCTGGTCATCACTGAGATGTGGCAAGATTGTCAATAGCCAATCGGCACCCTGCACCTTGAGACTGGCCTCGTTGGGCAACTCCCACTCAGTACGCATTGTTTGCCACAACAACCACGCATAGGTGCATTTATCAAAGCATGATACGATGTTTCATTTTCCTGTCCACAGACTCTGCACATACCTTCATGCTCCATACCCCGCCGCATCTTGTTCACGTGCGTGGCAATAGAATTATTTGTAATGACCCTAAATCTTAAGGCACGCGATCAGAAAAGATCATCGTGGCTAAATTGGAGTTTCTCTCATACATGCATGCATTTATGTTAGTCGATTTAGCTCAACTCGAAAACCCTAGACGACATGACGTGGAATCAGTGTTAGATAAAATTCTTAAAATCGATTCCACTCAAATGTGACACTAATGATCTTCTTACAGCTCTATATTCATCGGAAAAACCTCGTCCCCTAAGCCAGTAAAGTTGGGATATGCAATTAACGTCGAGGTGCGCTATTAAACTTGACGTAAACCAAAATGAGTCACTTATTTGGACACCCTCTGCTTCAATATAAACCCCGATATTGTATCCAAAAGTTAATTATCCCATTAATCTCAAATTCACCGTTTGAAATACGATCGAAGAAAAGATTTAAAATCTAGGATGCAATTCCATTTTTGGAATCTATCAACACCGGCATAAGGCTAAACTAGGGTGTTGCTTTTAACCTATCCAAGTTAATACCCCAGGGTATAAAGTTCTGCTAACCAAAGTCTAAACGAAATACAGCAAAAGCAGAAGAAAAATTCTTACCTGCCGTGGGACCCACCCGGCAGGGATTTTTTTTTCTCCTCTCTTTTTCTTCCCCAGGTGCAGCCCTTTTCTTCCACGTGTCAACCCATCTCCTGCTGCAAGCCCTGCTGCAGCCCCTCTTTTTCTTCCCCATTTCCTCACCCGCACGCCACTCCCCCACTGCCATTTCTCTCTCTCTTCTTTGCTCCACGTACAGCACACGTACAGCAGCAATGCCTCCTCATTTCTTGCCTAGCTCCACTGTGTTCTTCAAGCTTTCCACACTCCATTCTCTTCTCCCCTCCAAATCCCAGCCAAAATCAAAGAACCGATCCCTGCATGTTGTACCACCGGATTCCCACCCCATGAGCCTTCAATCCACACAAATATTTGTGACATGCATGAGCATTTGGGCATTTTGCCATTGGTGCAAAGAAATTGGGCGTCATCTTCTTCACTGCCAGCCGCCCATTGCTCCACCCGTGCGCCGCCGCCGGCAGCCTCCTGCCCCGGCCGTCGCCTCCCGCCGCCCGTGGCCGCTCCTCCCCGCTGGAACCCGCCGTCGGCTAGCCCCCCTTGGCTCCTCTCCGGCGTGCCTTCTCCCTCCGCCGCGCGCCGCTAGCCCCGGTTGCCGCCGCCGGCTGGCTCGCCGCCTTGCCTCCATGGCGGCCGCCGCCTCGCCTCTCTACCATGCCACGGCCACCGCCTCCGCCGCTTGCCGCAGTGGCCGGCGAGCCACTGCCGGCAGCTCACTCCCGAGCCGCGCCCCTCCTGCCGCGGCAGCTGGAGCTCTGCCACAGCGGCCAGCTGCCGTCGCCGCCCGTGCTCCCTCCTGGCCGAGCCACCCTGTGCGCCTCCGCTCCCCGCGCCCTTGCCACCCCGGCGAGCCACCGCGGCAGCCCCGCCCCTCTTTTCCCCCTACCGCGCCTCGCCCCTCTCCTGCCGCGCCCGCCAGCTCATTCGGTGCCGCGGCAGCTCCCAGTCCGTCCCGCCTTGCCATGTTCCTGCCGCGCTAGCCCCCGCCACGCCCTTCCAGTGCCGCGGCAACCCTCGTCTCACCTCTTCCCGTGCCGCGTTGCTCCCCTCCACTCATCCCGCCTGCTGCGGCAGCCATCGGCTGTGGCTACCACAGCCCCGCCAGTCCCTCCGGCAACCACGGCAACTCCGCCTCGCCACCAGCAACGGCGCCGCCCCGCCGCATTCATCCCCAAGCTCAGTGCCGTCAAGCCTCACCTGGTTTCTTCTCCGCCCATGCGATTTGAATCGTGAGTGCTAGTAGTCTCTGTGGTTAGTAGTTAGACGCATGTTAGCCCAGCATTAGAGCTTGGTAATTGCATGTAAATGACCGTATATGTGTGTGAATCAATGTATCCGTTTAGAATACGTCGATTATTTTAGTGCCCAATGATAAGCATCACCCATACCCTGAATTCTTTTATAATCCTGGCAGTTAAGCTCAATTATCTCAGTTCTAACATGACAAACGCTATAGATACTTTGATAACCATGGTTGGATGGCCGACTAGTGGTCAAAAGTTAGACACCAACTTAGTTGTTAAGGCATGGATTACAGCAAGTTCACACCACCAGCTAACTGCAAAATGAGCTAATGATTTTACGTTGCCAGAGAACCGTAACTATGGAGCATGACCTTATGCTTTAGCGATCAATGCCTTAGCAACAGAAATAACCGACTAATTGGTGTTCCTTTATATGCACCACGACTCAACTACCATGTATAATAGATAGTGTATCTAATGCACTATTCCGATAACTGGGTGTTAAACTTGTTTAAGACTCTAGCTGGAAGTAATGGCTTGACTGCTCGCCGACTTGGTTAATCATAGCTAAGTATATGTTAGTAATGAGCTCATCTAAGGGAAGGTCCAAATAGAATTTGTGCACATATGATCTTGATCCATGCAACCAGTCGCTAGTGAAAATGTTTACCCAGATGGTACCGATGTAAACCGGGATGTTCAGCTGGTAAGTACCCCGACTATTTTGAGAGCTACCATGAAGCTAATTAGTGGACTCAATCCGTGAAACACGCTAGTAATATGGTGGCAAGTAAGCAGTCAATTAGTAGCTAATTCTTTCGGGCATTCTAAGTAAAGGTAGTTTCTTTACCGAGAAGAAGACAGGAATGCTAAAGCTGAGTAAACTCTAAATATATGTAAACTAGAGAATCTAGCTTAACAGCCAAACCAAAATGCTCAGTATCATAACTTACCTAGAATTAGCGCGAAAACCTAGCATTTCATGCATGCATCCATGTAGTTGTTCATCCACCATTAAAGTTATATCACAACTAAAACCAAACCCAGAATCTGGAATGAACGCCAACCCATTTATGTACCTGTGTACTTTATCTTAATCCACCGTAGTTGCATCCATGTCCAACTGCGTCCATGCATCTGCGTCAGTTTCAAATTAGCTTCTTAGGTTTTGCTTTTCTCTTTTTGGAGGTCGCTTGCTTCTTACCGGTGTTTCGAGTATTCTGGAGTTCTCCCGCATGCTCCCCCGTACTTCCCCGGCTTCCAGGCAAGCTCTATTGCTTGTTGATTAATCATTACATTGTGTATTAATCCCTGTTTGACTTGATTAATTAAATCGACTTGATGCTTGAGTGAATGTTTGCTTGATCGGTACTTGGTACCGCACTAGTATGTGTAGGTCGTGTTGTATGCAGCAGCTATGGCTGAGAATAAACTTGGTTGCCCTATCAACTTGAACTTGTTAAGGTGAGATGTGAGAGCCGAAGGGAAAGTGTCAGATGGATAAAGTTGGTATCATTGGAGGAGCCTGTTGTGACCCAGGAGTAAGGAGAGTTTTGTCGCGATACCAACCCTGAGGTGACTCCATCGTGATAACTTCCCTTGTCACGCGTGGACGTTAGCGGAATCGAGGCTGGGGTGTAGTTGAGGTAAGACTGAGACCCTGTGGAGCCTTGCAACCTCCAAGGGTTAAGGCACTCTTTGCACTCAGGGTGATCGATTGCCGGTAACGGTCCGAGAGATTAAATGAATGTGTGGTCATGATGGTACACTGTCAATGTGAAGATATGTTCTGTCCCTAGTAGTTGGGAGATGGCAAGTGAGAGCCATCGTAATTATATTTTAAGGAGCACATGTGACTAGTGGGTACCATCACGTTCCTCCATTAAGTTGTTTGGAATCTGATATGGTTGTGGTTTTCCCGGATATGTCTTTCCCTGTCGGTGAATTGTTCATATGATTATGCCTTGCTAACTAGAATTGCACCATGTTTACTTTTGGTTATACTAGTATGTGTAGGACATTATGCAACTGGAACTTGATAAGAGTAGTGAATCTTCACCACTTGTCCGACAGAATTAATACCATGTTTTAATTAATTGATAAGCAATGTCTTGCGAGTACGGTGGTTGTACTCACCTAGGTTTATCCTAGGCAGGTTCTTGGAGCATTTGAAGTTGACGTTCGCTGCTCTGGTTTACCTCTTTCGGCTTCGACCTCCTTGGGAATCTTGTGGGCTGTTTGAGATGGGATCCCCACCATCTCGGGCATTTTCCATTTTTCTTCCGCTGCTGTTGGTAATAATGTATATTGTGATCGACTTCCGAGTCGCTATGTATACATATATGTATTCTATAAGTGTTTCTCTAATAGAGTTTATGCTATGATAGTCCAAGTTGTTACTTGCGGTTGTCCATGTACAATGTGTGTATGTGATGAAGTATGTGGACGACTGTGCAGCGGTATTATTGCATGCTAGGATTGCGTTTCGTGATGGCAGAGGTGAGCGAACCACTAGTCCTGTGCGGTTTTGGTTGAGTCGACCCATGGGATTCGTCCCGTACTCGCTAAGCCTCCTACGACCGTCACGCCTCGCGCTGACGGCAGAGCAGAGCTGGATCCTCCCAGAGTCGCACCTCGTGGCTAGGTTAGGTTGAGGGGATGCATATCCCGGGCTCTAGTCCTCCTATGACTATCGCGGAGCGCAGACTTAACACGCGGTCTTACCCCTTCACCAGTATCTAGGAACTATATGTGGTTTGGGGAAGATTGGTCGCTTCCGGCCGGCTCGCACGTGTCGGGTGTCGGATCGTTCCGCCCTGGGTGCATACGGCGCAGGTACCGTGCCACCAGGCTGACGAGTCCTTCGGTCCTTGGCGACTTCGCGTTCCCCTAATCACATGTGGATTCCGGGTCCGTGACATTATTAGTGACCTTCCAAGCAAAAATACGAACCTTAGGCGGAACTGGACATTTCCAAATAAGTGCCCAGACCGGATGGGAACCATCCGGCCGAGCACTAGAGGCCCCCGCCCCCTGACTCCTGAATCTTTCCGCCAAAGCGAGTATATAAGCACTCCGAACTGAGAATAAGCCTCGCTTACCAGGGTGCCATGCAATAAAATTAGGGGCATTCTGGTGAGACGGGGTAATGCTGCTTATTGCATCAATATCAGCAGAAACAAAAAACTACTGAAGGAGCTCAGAATTCCAAGTGCCTTCCGGGGTTAATAAGTTGGCGACCCATTTCAAACGACATCGCCGGCGGATTGAGATTGGCCTCAGCAGCATATCACGAGGGATCCATGGGTCCCGCCAAATGCGTACCGTCGTACCATTGCCAATGCGCCAGATAACACCTTTCTTAAGGAGCTCTAAACCATATTCAATTGCATGTCAAGTAGCCGAACCATTACCTGTAAAGATAGTGTCCAGCAGATTACCATTGGGAAAATATTTAGCTTTAAGTACCTGAGCGCACAAACTGGATGGCTGCTGTATCAGTCTCCAAGCCTGACGAGCAAGAAGTGCTTGGTTAAAAAGTCTCATATCACGAAAGCCAAGACCACCCTGCATTTTTGGACGCATCAAAGTGTCCCAAGCGACCCAGTGTGTGCGTCTCTTACCATTATCTGCACCCCACCAGTAGTTGTGAATCATCCGCGTCAAATCATCACATACGCTGGCCGGTAATTTAAAAACACCCATAACATAAGTCGGAAGCACTTGTGCCACTGCTTTAATAAGAACCTCCTTCCCACCCTGTGACAAATACGTCTCCCCCCATGACATCAGCCGCTTGCTAAGTTTAGTCTGAAGGCTCTGGAATTTACCCTTTGACATATGACCTTCAGGCGTCGGAAGCCCCAAATATTTAGCCTCGAAGGATGACTGAACCACCTGCAAAACACTCTTCACTTCTTCCTGCACTCCCAGATCACAAGACGCATTAAACAGAATGGAACATTTTTGGGGATTAATCAGCTGTCCAGTACTACTCGCATAGTCATGGAGAATAGCACTAACACATGCAGCCTGGTCTGGTTTTGCTTGGAAGAACAGAAGGCTATCATCAGCAAAAAGCAAATGCGAAATACCTGGCGCCCGACGACTTACTCGCAGAGGTGTAAGCCGCCCGGCCTGTACATCTTGATTCAACAACACCGATAGACCGTCGGCCACGAACAGGAACAAAAACTGAGATAAAGGATCACCCTGACGCAGGCCACGAGACGGAGTAAAGGCCTCTAAGAGACATCCATTAAATTTAACAGAATACTATACTGTTGACACACACTTCATTATCCAGTTCACCCACTTCTGCGCAAAGCCCAGCTTTTCCATCACCGCCCTTAGGAAATCCGAGTCCACTTGTAACACCCATTTTAATATATAAATAAGTTTCCATTATGCCCCACGCATACATGGCATCATTCACTCATAGCCCTTGCATCAAACTTGAATAATAAGAAGTTACGTTTTATAGAATATGTGCATATCTCATCTTAGGTAACCAATTTCCAACAAATCAACACCAATCAACTTATTTGGGCAAGTCATAGCACTTAAAGCTAATATGTTCCTATAGCTCTAAGTGCCAATACCTCAAAATGGAATTGGGGAGAATTTTTCCTTCTCTGTGTTGACCCGAAAGTTGGTCCGGAACCTCCGAGTGCAATCTCCGGGTGACCCGGAGGGTTCCGGGTGGGTTCCGAGTCAATTTCCGGATGAGTCCAGTACGGGTGTTTGGTGAGTCGGCCCAGTCGGAGGTATACTCCGGAGCCTCCGGGTTCGACCTCCGGGTTGTCCGGAAATTCCGAATGGCCTCCGAGCTGTTTTCCGAGTGAGTCCAGAGAAGAAAAAGTTTGGTCGGGTTGCTGCCGGAGTGCAGTCCGGAACCTCTGGGTGGATTCCGGGTGGATTCCGGGTGGAATTCCGGGTGAGTCCAGAGAGCGAGTGAGCGATTCAGGTTCATCCCGGAGGTCCCATACCGGGAACTACATATGATTAAGGGAACGCGAAGTCGCCAAGGACCGAAGGACTCGTCAGCCTGGTGGCACGGTACCTGCGCCGTACACACCAGGGCGGGACGATCCGACACCCGACCAACGCGAGCCGGCCGGAAGCGACCAATCTTCCCAGAACCACATATGATTCCCTGATCCGGTGAAGGCTTAGAGCCGTTCCCAGATTCTACCACGCAAAGCAAAGTCGGAGGAGCCCGGCGATTCTACCCACACCCTAACCTAGCCCGGAGGCTAGTGGGTCGCTCGAAAGCCCGGTAGAACACGCCCACACCCTGCCTGGCCGGCACAGCATCTCAGCCAGCGGATCACTCGACCGGTTCCTGCTCGACATAGTAAAAATGGGACCAACTGTAATCCTTCACGGCATACCCACACACTTCATATCATACACGCATTGCATATGGGCAGCCTGAGTAACAACTCGAATACCACAACGAAGCACTACAATATGATATTGATACTAGCTGTCCACATAGTGAACTTAAAGATGCATCAGTCGGTTATAACCGAAGGTTTTTAGTCAAGTTGGAAACATTTACAACGCAGCGGAATAAAAGAACAAAAGCCCACAGTGGTGCGTCAACCGCTGCCTAAAACCCAAACACTCCCACGAGTCGAACGCTGACCAAGGAAGCCGGCGAACTAAGCATCATCATAAAACTCCGCAACGGTTGGCTCACCTGCACAAGTCTAGGAAGAACCTAGATGAGTACAAAAGTACTCGCAAGACTTATTCGTGCTTGATTAAATGCCCTACACATGGATTCACTACTGCAGAAAGGAAACATGATGCTTCTCAGAGTAACAATATACAATTTAAGTACATGGCATTAACAGGATACTAGAGAAACATAATGAGCAAACTATGCCCCAAGAGATACACCATTCAAAATACAACATAATGGTACCAAACATGACCCTCCAATTCTCTTAAGGACCACATGTCCCCAATAAATCACACATCCATCAATTATCAAATTTCACTTCTCTCTCGAACCGTTATCGGCAATACATCCCCATGAGAATAACAATGTGCCCTCCACCGGAGGTAGCTAGCCTCCCGGTGACCGGGACTCACCAATTCGATAAGCTCATGGCAGAGATTTCGATAACGTTCACGCGTGACAGGGGGAGTAATACGATGAAGTCACCTCAGGCTGGGATAGCGACAACACAACTTCGAACACCGGGGTCGCCCCTATAGCTTCAATTAATACCAGCTTTATTCATCCTTACTCCACCCTCGGCTCTCGCATCTCACTTATCTCAAATTCCAGTAGATAGGACATTTCAATTCAATCCTCAGCTACACAAGATACAACACAGCGCAACCCTAGCATGCTAGTTTGACACAGGGAAGCACAAGGTATACAAGCAACTCATGGAATGATAATGAACAGGTAGTACGATGCAACAAGCTTTGCTTGCCTTCGTCGTAGGGTTCGGAGACTTGAGTGAGCTCAACGTTCTGCGGTTCTTCCTCTTCGGGCTCTGTCGCAAGCAACACGAGCCACCGGAAAAGAAACGATAAAACTCAACTAAGTTCCAGCATGTATGCATGACGAACTAAGTTAGGGATGCAACCTTAAAATGCATCATGACTACTAGGGTTTTATGTTTACGAGGTTTTTCTTAAATTCAAGTGCATGAACATTAATTAGTTGTCCTAGCAATTGCATGCATAGCTTATTTAAGTTAAACCTTAGTTAGGGCTAACATTGACATGCAATACGAACAGGGATTATACCTAAGGTAAGGTTTGGAGAAAATAAACTAAGAAACAATTACTAAAGTAGGAGTTAGGCATTTTAACTTACATAACATGAGACATAAGTTTGAACATTAGTATGGATAGAGAACTATCTTTATACAATAAGATGTTGGTTACATGGTGCATTTGTCAAATGGACACTATGGTTGAACTAATTAGATAGGAAACTCTACAAAGATTTGAAAATGCAAATTTGCTTGAAGTTAAACTATATACCTATTTAGAAATTCACCCAAGGATTGAAGGAACTCAATAGCTAACCCTGCTCCAACTCTACTGGCTAACTCCACCCACCCTCTACTTCACTTGCTCTGGCTTCTTCTTCACCAGGAGGGGAGAGAACAGCCCGGAGAATCTCCGGGTGGACTGCAGCTGAGTTCTTTGGCTTGGAGCTGAGCAAGAAAAGAGAAGAGGAGAGGTGAGGGGAGGAGGGGAAAGGGAATGCAGAAGGGTGAGTTCTTTGGCTTGGAGCTGAGCAAGAAAAGAGAAGAGGAGAGGTGAGGGGAGGAGGGGAAAGGGAATGCAGAAGGGGAAGGAGAGGGAAGGAACCGGCTCACCGGAGGAGCGGCGCTGGCTCACCGGAGCTGGCGCCGGAGTTGGAGAAGAAGACGCCGGGCTGGGAGCTGCGTACGGGAGAAGGAGAAAAATGAGGAGGATTTGGCCGGGAGAAGAAAAAGAGGAAGGGGGGGTTCCCAGCCCCTTTATATGGGGGCCGGCGAGTTCACCGGCGTGGCGCCACCGCCCATCGCCCCCAACCCGCGGCCACGACGTGGCAGGACGTTTCTGACACTCGGAGCTCACCCGGAAAACAGCACGGAATATGACCCGGAATCCGGACAGCCCGGACGTACCACCCGGAGGTTCCGGATGGGACCTCCGGCCTTCACAAAACCGCGGCCGAACCCTACTGGACCCTCCCGAAAAACCACTCGGAACCCAGCCGGATTCCGGGCTCACCCGGAGGTTCATCCCGGAGGCTCCGGATGGGACCTCCGGTCGCACCGGAATCGCTCACTCGCTCTCTGGACTCACCCGGAATTCCACCCGGAATCCACCCGGAATCCGGGTGACCCGGAATCCACCCGGAATCCACTCGGAGGTTCCGGACTGCACTCCGGCAGCAACCCGACCAAACTTTTTCTTCTCTGGACTCACTCGGAAAACAGCTCGGAGGCCATCCGGAATTTCCGGACAACCCGGAGGTCGAACCCGGAGGCTCCGGAGTATACCTCCGACTGGGCCGACTCACCAAACACCCGTACTGGACTCATCCGGAAATTGACTCGGAACCCACCCGGAACCCTCCGGGTCACCCGGAGATTGCACTCGGAGGTTCCGGACCAACTTCCGGGTCAACACAGAGAAGGAAAAATTCTCCCCAATTCCATTTTGAGGTATTGGCACTTAGAGCTATAGGAACATATTAGTTTTAAGTGCTATGACTTGCCCAAATAAGTTGATTGGTGTTGATTTGTTGGAAATTGGTTACCTAAGATGAGATATGCACATATTCTATAAAACGTAACTTCTTATTATTCAAGTTTGATGCAAGGGCTATGAGTGAATGATGCCATGTATGCGTGGGGCAAATGGAAACTTATTTATATATTAAAATGGGTGTTACACCACTCTATCATACGCTTTAGATAGATCCAGCTTATATGCACAAAAGGTATTATCAGGATCCTGAGCCTGCTCAATAAAATGAAAACATTCAAAAGCCATGAGCGCATTATCCGTAATAAGCCTCCCGGGCACAAACGCACTCTGACTACATGAGATAACATCACCCAAAATCGGCCGTAGGTGGTTCATCAGACACTTTGCCACAATTTTGTATAACACATTGCAGAGACTAATAGGCCGAAAGTCTTTAAGGTCAGAAGGATTAGAGATCTTTGGAATAAGCGTAATAGCAGTACTATTCACACCCGTAGGCATATTAGAAGAAAGGAAGAAATTACGTACTGCACCAATCACCTCTTGTTTCATCACGTCCCAATTTCGCTGATAGAAACGAGCTGGAAAGCCATCAGGCCCTAGAGCTTTTAACGGCCCAATCTGAAAAAGTGCATCCGATATCTCCTCATCCATAAACTCCTTACAAAGTTGAGAGTTCATCTCATCAGAGACCTTCGCTTCCACTAACCCCACTACCGTACTCGTATTGATGGCAGGGTCCTTAGTGAACATCTCCTTAAAGAAGGCAGTGGACATATTACCGAGAGCTATGCTATCTGTAATCCAGGCCCCCGACTGATTTTTTAGTTTCTGAATTTGATTTTTTCCTTGCTCTCCAAACTACACGGCTATGGAAGAATTTGGTATTTCTATCCCCTTCACGAAGCCAATTGATACGCGATCGTTGCATCCACATTAGCTCTTCCCGATATAGCAATTCATTTAACTGATCCGTAGCTTGACGAATAACCTGATGCTCAGCTCCCGCCCGCAAGAGCTGCTCAAGCCTGGCCCTTGCCTTTGCAAGCTTTAAAGCTACATTAACAAAATGAGCTTTGCTCCATGTTTGCAACGCATGCATTGTTCGGACAAGCCCAGTACTGACAGCAGCTAAGTCCGACTTTTCCCCTGCATTTGTCCAAGCCGTTTGGATAATTTCTGGTAGTTCAGCAGCACGCTCCCAGCACATCTCATACTGCCTGCAACGCTGCTTTGATAAACACTGAGACAACCGGTCCAAACGCAACACAATAGAGCAGTGATCAGAGCATGGGGAAACTAAGTGTGTGACAGATGCATTTGTAAAAATATCCCGCCAACTATCATCAGCCACAGCTTGGTCCAACCGGACTTTGACGTTATGGATTAGTTAATAAGGAAAGGTTAAATAAAGGGACTAGTATTTCATTAAGTATATGATGGAGAAATGTCCCTGGTGTTGATGTAACAACCAAAGCATTAACAACCCTCAAGTATGGAAGCACGAGGCAATGGTAAAGGTGAAGATTAAAGATATTTTCCTTAATTTTCATCGATCTCGTTTATCGAATTACTCAATATATATGATATTACTATTAAGAGGGGTAGATGTTAAATTGCATAAATGTGTCTTATGCATTTACATCTTACTTGCAGTTCTCCTAACATTCATCTGAACACTTGCACATGCACCTTCGATGACCCACAAGTGTACAGGATCGTATAGTACCTTTCCTTGGAGTATTAGTCTTGCTCGGTTAGGAGGCGGAGGCATTTCTTCAGTTGACACATATGGAATACATTGTGCACCTTCAAAAAGTATGGAGACATCTCCAATTAATAAGCCACGTCTCCCCGGCTGGTAAATTCTTTGAAGGGACCCATGTAGCTAAGAGCTAGAATATGCCTTTGACTTGAAATTGATGAGTGTCTTTGAATGTGTCGGGACCTAGAATCGTACCTGGCTTAACGTATGATACGTCGTCAAAGACCGAGCAACCGCTTAACATGGATACATGTTACCTCGTGTGTATACACCGTTAAGGGTCCGACACCGAACCAGCACTACATACGAACACCACCTGACCACCTGGTCATATGTCTCACTGCTGGTCCAGCCGGCCAGAAACGGATATCATTCGGTAAGCCAAATATGATTCCGAAACCCTGTAGTGGGTTAATACTTGGCTATCGCAACGAGAATCACAATCACAAGACGAACCCGACGTCCGTGTCCACACCCTAACCCAACTGGCCGTAGCACAAATTGGTGGGTCACCCGAAGGCCCGACACTGATGTCCACATCCTGCCCAGCCGGCGGTCGCATCACAGCTGACCGTCTCTTCGTACATTTCAACCATACACGCACTGTGTACGAAGAGTCGTGGTAAACAACTTTGCATATCATTGCACAAACTCTACAGGGAGGATTACCAGATAGATAGTACACGTTCCTTACATTCGGGCAATTACTTAATTTACAAACAGTTAGCCCGAAGGCCTTAAGTACGAGAGATAAACAGCGGAAACATGCAATTTTACCCTGAGATACAAGCTAGTATCTCAAAATACCCAAAATACCCAACATTGGTCCACAAGTTCGTAAAGCCGAAGAGATAACCGATCAAGTGTCTTCAGGGAAATAGTCACCGAGGGAGGGTTCACGTGTTCCTAGGCATGCAATAATAACTACCAATGAGTACAAACGTACTCGCAAGTCTTAGTAGTGCTTGGGCATGAAGTTAACATGGCATTAACAGGAAATGGAGCATCGGTCCTACCATACTAGTGAACATCTTCATTTAACGGGAACCCATAATGACATAACCCAATAAACATTCACTAGTCCATAACATGATCCAGCAGAGAAGATGTAATGATATCTGGATTCCAAATCCTCTTCTCCTACTAAGGGACTGGGCGAGCTGTCTTCTTGTTCTGCTTCCTTCTCAGGCTCACTATGTGATTTTGCGCTGGGAGATGAGCTTTCCTCCCGCTGGACGCCAGCCCATCTCATCTTCACTTTGGACTTGGATAGCTGAACAAGTGTCCTGCACATATCATAGAAGTAAAGTAGTAGCTCTGTCTCTCGATATATGAAGTATATAAGATAAGCGTTAATTGAATCCACCTGATAATATTTATCAATGAGACTTGGCACTTCTTTCCAACATAAAGAGTCATGTTTATAAATACAAATGGTCACTGATGCGTCCGCATCATTATTACTTTTTCATTGCTTGTTCTTCAATTGATCGCAGGAAAAGACTCTCCTAGTTAGGTGGATCGTGCTTCTAGCAAGATCGATAACGCCTCGGAGTTGGTTCACCGATTACGGATTGTAATGGTTGTTGTACAATCGTAGTCAGGATCACAAGAGTCGCCTCCACCAAATCCAAATTTACCCTCTCGTTGAAAGATCGGGAAGTCGGTCACATCACATTCCGCCTGGGACTTCTTTTGCTTGCCCATTTCTTTGCTCCTGACATTTGGGATCTTCTCCTCCTCACTTTTAAGTGTTATTCTTTAAAATGGAAGAATAGAGAGGGAAGGGTTGGATCTATTTAAGCATCTAGCAAGAGTTTCTCTCTGAGCTCTAGTTTCTCGTGTTACTCTTGGAGGTTGGTGCCTCATAGATGGTTACGAGTTCTTGGAGAGCATTCAAAAAATTTGTGAATCACTCCAAGCGTTTGTGAAGGTTGGAGTTCGCCTACCGTAAGGTGAGGAACTACCAAGAGAAGAGGGAGCTTCACTTTAGGCAAGCTCCTTGAAGGAAGGGCAGGATTCGATACGGGCTTTGGTCTTTGGACCAAATTTCCTCAACGGAGATGCGTTTGCTCCTCGTGTGTTTGCTTCTTTATATGCCTGTTATTGTTATTCTCATTTGTAAATTTGACCTTGCTTTTTAGTCTTACTAGTATGCTAGGTTTTGTATAGAGTATTTATGTAAAAAATAATTTTAGGAGAAAATTTTGTTTAGCTTTTATTCACCCATAAATTCTTTTATCTTCAAAAAAGTTATATATTATACAAATATATTTTATGATTGACCTAGTATTATCAATCAGGTTTAATAATTGTTGATGCAATTTTTATATCAAAACTTAAATTTTATAACATTTGGATGACGCGTATTCGACTTAGTTCGCAGGAGTATTCGCCCTCCGTGCAAGTGCCCAAGCCTAAACTCTACAGTGTCAACCAGCAGCGTTAGCCCGAACTTCAGGGGCAAAATGATAACTAGCCGAAGGATCCGAGGACAAAGGTTCCTTTCCACACGAGAAATCTCAACCTAGACATACACCTGCTCCATTAACTTTTCCCTCACTGACAGGCAGCCCCAGCCAATACATTTCCAACCAGGTGCACGAGAACCCGGCGTAGCCACAACTCATTTTCCTCTTTATTTTGAACCCGAATAAACGACGGAAAGCGAACAAAAAAGGAAAAAAAAAGGAGAAAAATGTCGAAAAGAGCGGAACAAAAGCTTCTCCCCCTTCCTCCTGCAATGGCGTCTCGCAGTCGTCTCACTCTCCCACGAGCTCTCGCTTTTCCCCCGAAACCCTAGCTCAGACGCCATCCCCACCTCCCATCCTCTCCGAGGATGGGGTCCACGACGCCGCCTGTGATTGGCAAGGCGGGCAATCTCACGGTCTTTATCACGCCGCCGGCCACGCCGTCCCCGGCGGACACCCCGCGCTCTCGATCGACCGACTCACCGCGGTCCGAGTTCTCCACCCCCAGTGCCACTCCCCGCGCGGAGGCTTCGCCGGCTGCCTCGCCGCCGGCGACTTCGCCGCCGCCGGTGAAGACGGTCTCGCCGCCTCCGCCGGTCAAGACGGTCTCGCCGCCACTGCCGGGCTCCAAGCTGTCCCAGCCCCCGCCGGTGCAGGTGCCGCCGACGCATTTCGAGAAGGCAGGGGCGAGGCCTGATGGATCGGCGTTCGCGTTCTTCTGGGACGCCGTTGTGCGCGTACAAGAAGGTGATCCGCGAGAGATCTTGGTGTGTTAAAATTCGTTGATCCTTCTCATTTGTGGTTTTGATCTGCGAGTATTTTTTTTATTTAAGCGCACGCAAGCTTGGATGAGTACATCTCTAACTGGTTCGGGCTGGATCAGTCCAAGTACCAGTGGGCGCTCAACGACTACTACGAGAGTACCGGAAAGGTAATTGCCTTTACATTCTAATCTGAAATTTATGTTATTTTGGTCTCGTTGCGTTTAGTTGGTCCTGTGATTTGTACCTGCCTCTGTGCTTGGATGGCAAATATGTGGTGATTTGGACGTGAATTGAGCGAAGTTCCATCTTTCCTGTGCGTCGGTGTTGGGTACTTGGGTGGTGGAACTGGAAGTCTGGACTGTACCCATCTTTTCTTCTGTACCGAAGTGGAATTCTCTGGCGTATTCTCGTGAGGCTAATTGTTGGTGGTAGACCTGTAGTTGTAACCGTTTATGATCATAAGTGTGATTTAGTGCCATTTAAGGTTCGGAAGATGCTGGTAGCACGTGTAGTCTGTTTGGTGGTTTTCTGGCGTAAAGCTTTTTTCTTTGAATATATTATAAGGGTTTGGATGATGGTGGTAGTGCCTGCGGCCTTCCCCTTTTTATTAGGTCAGGCCACTTACTAGTCACTTGTATTTTTGCTTTCCACTGTTATTTTTTCCTTTGAGGCCATTCCACTGTAGTGTTTGTTACTCATGTCGTATTGCACAAGATCTGTTTCCCTGTTGATCTATGTTGGTGATCCACCATGTCTGGGCTTGATTAAGTAATGCATGGTCCGAACTGGAAATGTGTGTGTGTGTGTGTTTTTGACACTGGATGTCTTAGTTTGATTTGTGCGTGATAGTTATGACTTACAGTTTTATTGATGCCTCAATGGGCTTATATGATGGCTTAAAAAGTTTAAAAGCAAGTTAAGATGGCACCCATCGTGCTGGAGAATTTCAAATGATGTATTCGAAAAATCCAAGTTAGATTCACTAAGCCTCTCTCCAGGAGGGACTGCTGTTGGTCCTTTGTTAGACCAATGGTCATATTAAGATAAAATTATAATTTGCACAATATGATTATACAGCTGCTTTCGTTCTTTTGAGAATTTCCAACATGCCACCTACACATAAACTTTTGTCATGCTAAATTCTATTTTACCACCCTGTAGATGGGGATTAGGTTGTAAAATTGCATTACTTTTCAGGCCACATGTGGGAATTAGCAACACAGTAGAAGTAGTTATGGTGTAGTTTGTTTTCTATTTTTCTCTAGTACAAAATTACTCTTCATCAAGATGTGCTAAACTCTCTCTTCTGGTGTTATCAGTTAGATCCTATACCACTGGATAAATTTATTCCGATGAGGATCCTCATATCTTAACACATTGATGGCTTTCAACAATTGTTGAATTTTGCAACAGAAAAGTACCTTTGGTAAACTAGGGTGATGCTAGCTGCACAAATTTATGGTGGAATTTTGGTTATGATAAATTGGATAAATGTAAGTGAACTTTTATGTGAAGCTAGTGTAAAATTTATGAGGCATGGATATACATATAATTCTACCCATTAAAGCTACTTACCAATAGAGTGGAAGCAAGAGAGCATACCCCCGCTCCTCTATTACTCCTATCGAGCTTGAGCCTGATCCATGAACTATGTCATGAATGGTACATGTGGCTTTGAGGATGACGGTGTCATTCGGGGAGCCAGAGACTACCAACATCTCTACACCGAACTTGACGTTGGAGGGACTGGTGACAAAAAACAGGCATGGTGCTAGCAGCATATGGAGTAGAACATCAAAATGGAAAACAAATGTTAGATAGCATATGCTACTTGTAAATATTGTAGTGCTAAATTATATGCACTTGCAGGCTTAGGAACAAGTCATATCAAGCGGCATGTAGAGAGATGCTTGAGGGAAAAATAGGGGGGCAAGGGGATGGTGTCCAAACACAGCTTAGCTTTGGCCCCGATGGTTTGGTAAGTACATGGCTGTACAACACCGAAGTAGCAAGAGAGGAGATAGCTAGATACACAGTGAGAATCTTCCCAAACATCAGACAAGGCGTGGAATCCCAGAGTATAGATCAACCACTACCTCAACACACCTTTTGTAGACACTGAGCTTGGCCTCGCAAAAGGCCAAGATGTCAACCTCCTCCTGTTGTGGAAGAACAATCACCATATGTAAATTGCATTTTGCATGAGATATACAATTAGTACTGTTGTCATCTGCCATATTGAAAGCCACTTCCAATACTGTGAGGAGGATAATTGAGCCAAGGAGGTCGTCCCTCGTACCTTAGATGGTTGAAGCACTCACATGGCTCGATGACCTTGCAGACGGTCTAGCTACTTTATGACTTTGTTTCACTTTACACAAAAATCACGAAATTCCTGTGCTCAAGACAATACATGGTTCCATGTGTAAAGTGAAACACCCATCATTTTTGGAGCGAGAAGAGCCTACATTGATGTGAGGAAAGGGTTCAAACTAAACGAGCTGATTAAGATACCAACCTTCACGATCTTTGCGTTAAGTATCCAAATGTATGCATATAGCTATTGCACTCTTTTCCTTACGGAGGTACTCCAAACTGGAGTATAAGATTTTTAAGGTTTTAAACAAGGCAACATGTTTGTATATGTAGCAACAATGAATAAATCGCAGTTTTCCCCTCATATTTGTGTGTCTACTACATTCTTACAACTTCTATTTCTGTTTTCATTTCCGTCAGGGGGCTTTTTAGCTTTGGATTCTTTTTTACTGCATGTTGGTAGGGTATGGCAGTAAAAAAGAAGAAGAATTGAAGGCTCAAAAGCCTAATAGTGTGGAACAATTTGGTAATGGGAAATACAAATAGAAATATAAATTGTAACAGATGTAGTAGACACAAATATTTGGGGTAAAACTGCAGTTTATTCATTGTTTGTATAGATGCAAAGTTACTGCCTCGCTAAAAACCTTACGCTCCAGTATGGAGTACCCCCTTAAGGAAAAGAGTACAAACTACATGCATATATTTAGATTATTCAGTGTGGAGATCCTCAATGTCGGTTATCGCGTTCGCGATCTCTAGATCCTCGAGCTGATGTTGTTGTCGGTTCTCTACGGAAGTCTAATCATCGAGGCATTTGAGTGCCTTAGCCATCTTAGGTGCGCGGGATGACCTCCTTGCCTCTATTATCCTTCCACCAATTGAAAGTGGCTTCTGATGATAGAGACAATACATGAACCAGTAGTATATCTCGTGCAAAATGTCATAATATAGAGACAATACATGAACCAGTAGTATATCTCGTGCAAAATGTCATAATATGGGATATATTCGCTGATGGCTCTTCCACCATAGGAGGAGGTTGACATCTTGGCTTCTACGTGGTCAAGCTTAGTGTCCGCAAAAGGTGTGTCAAGATAGTGGTTAATCTCTACTATGAGATTCCACGGTTTGCTTGATATTTGGTAGATTCTCACTATGTCTAGCTATCTCCTCCCTTGCTACCTCAGGGATGTACATCAATGTATCTACCGAACTGTTGGGGCCAAAGCTAAGCTGGGTCTAGCCCCTTGCTTGCCCTCCTAATCTTGCTCAAGCATCTTTGTGCACCCGCTTGATATGGCTTGTTCATCCAATAGCATCACAATATTTACAGGCCGCATATTCTACTTGACATCTGTTTTCCATTTCGATGTTGTGTGCCATATGTTGGTAGCACAATGCCGCTTTTTGGCCGCCGAAGCCTCCAACGCCAGCGTGGCCGAGAAGTTGGTAGACATTGGCTCCCCTGGAATGACACTGGCATTCTCAAAGCCACCCGTGCAGTCCATATGACAGTCATGCATGCAAAGGACCGGGCTCATGCTCGATAGGAGCAATAGGGTGCAGGGGTTTGCTCTCATGCTTCCACTCCCTCTTGATGTTTTCCTATTAAACGTATTGAGAGACTAGACTACTGAATAGCGTGGCAAAGAGAGAAGAAAATGTTTGCTGAAGAAATTAGGAAAGGGGGAGCATTTTGTAGACATGGAAGAGATGAACTTTGCATTTTTGGATTTGTTTGTTACCTTCGTTGTGTCAGTGCAAAGCATCTGCCCTTCTCTCAGCCTCTCAAGAAACGAGCCAACGTTCACCTGCATCTGCACCAAAGCTGAGTCTATAAAACCAACTAGTTATGCTGTGCAGGTAGCGGTGCAACATTTCAAGGTTCACTGCACAGCTGCACATTGCAGCGATAGGCATGACGTACAGAGCACGGCATGCATCAAGCAATGTCACGGTCTCAAGCTCTGCACCGTGAACTCAGACAATACAACAAAAATCAAGAGGCTTGGTTTATCTACACTCAGTCCATGCTCTATACATGTCCCACGAAACAACTTTCACAAAAGCTGTCGACTCATGAACTATTTCTATGGGATTGTGAGGCTGACTCTGTCGGCTGTCCTACTCTTGGGGTCGATGGCACAAGGAGGGTGATGGTGCTCTTGACAGCTTTGAGGCCCAGCATATCCCTGGCATTTGTGCCATGCTGGCCCGGCCCGGCCCTTCTCTGTCGTGCCGTGCCATGCTGGCCGTTCCTTGGGTCAGCCTGGGAAAGCCCGGCCCAAGTCCCACCTCTGGTTCCTACCTTCACTGGTTGCTTACACCTTGGGTCAGCCTGGGAAAGCCCAGCCCAAGTCCCACCTCTGGTTCCTACCTTCACTGGTTGCTTACAGTACATTTGTACAACTCCCAAATCCATTCTGTGCATGTCTTGTAACAGTTATACAGAAGAATGAAGGTCGTGCGTTGCCGTGCCGTGGCCAAACGTTACATCAAATGCAGAAATAGAATGTTGCCAAGGAGGAACTTGTCTTTCTTTCCATTGTTCCACCATTGGGAATAATCGATGCATTGACGTCTACTAGCAACCGTGTATGTGTAATGCCCATCTTTTCACGATATATATATAGAACATATATATATATATATATATATATATTGTATAGAACATATACTTACACATGGTATATAAGAAAAATAAATATTCTGAATAAAGAAATAGCAGATTAAAAACCAAACTTTTCAAAGATCAAGAACATCAATTATCATGTATACAAATTGAAGGAGTAATTAGGAGGCAATAAGTATAACTATGAGCTAATAAGTATATGAGTGATTAGGGGAGAATCTAATCTTTGACCACAACCATTGGATGGAGAATTATAAAAGTGGATTAAAGATTTTGGATGACTCAGATAGAAAGTATCCTATACTAACCTCGTGCTTTTTATATTGGTATAGATTTTAGCCTAATCAATTGTTACTTCAATTGGTTTTCTGTAGTCCATAGAAATAATAGTTTTTTTGCCTTCTACTTGTGTGGCAGGAGATGGATTCGGGCAATGCTGGCAAGCCAAAGGAGCTTAGTAGTAAAATGCAGAAAGTCTAACGAGGTATATTTCTAGGCTCCGTTGGTAGCTCAGCTGGTAGTTATGTGTAAAGTTGGATTCGGAAATGCTTGGAGGCGTGGATGTTGATGCCTCTTTTGCTGCAACAAGCAGGATCAATCTGTTTGTGCCAATGTTAAGGCAGCTGAGTTAACGAGGCCAAGCATTTTATTCACTCCTTGAAGTGTGTAACCTTATTTTTGTCCCAACACATTGCGTATTTGCAGTGGCAGCGGTAATATCTTTAGAATGTTTACTTCTTTGTTATTATTACCAGGTAATATTTCTGATGCATACAAGCGAATAACTAATCCTATGATATACTGAAGGCTGGATTATTTTCAATTCAAATTCGTACCTAGTTCACCTTCGATTTGGATTTGGAATGGTGAAAATTGAAATTTGTTTCCGAGTCTTAACTACAGATAAATTGGACGTGCGGATGGCTTGCTCAGAGTTTTTGAGTCCGAAGCATATTGTTTGGCAAGTGCTATTTGATCACGGGCTGGTTAGGCCTCGAGAGGCATAGTTGTGAGAAACTGGATGATACCCCGCATTACTGCCAGACATTAGCATGCTAAACAAATTAGGAGAGGTGCACACTAAGGAGACAAAAAGGTAAGAACAGACAAAAAGGTAAAAGGGAGGTTGCCAATGAAGACTAAAGCAGGACGTCTGGTCGCTCTTGCATCGATGAACACACTAAGAAATTGTACAAAGGTACTGGCAAAAACATTGCATGTGTAGCTTCATTTGTGAAAAGGTGCGACCAACGTTTCTTTGACGAACTCAGTCAGATTACAAATGTGAGAGGGAGCAGGGAGAAAAATCTAGAACTTTTTTTATAAATATTAATTTTAAAATGAGGAATTCGAGATTTGGGCGTCTGGTACCGGAAATTGCAAAAGTGTGACCCTGTCGGCCAACCGTCGACCGACTGGAGGCCTGTCGGCCAACGGTCGACCGACAGGTCGGTATCGGTCCAGCGGGGGACGACTGTGCGCCGAAAGCGGTCGACAGACGCGACCGGTGCGACTTGACGCGGCGGGACCCGATGCCGGGGCCTGTCGTCCGACGGTTGGACGACAGGGTCCCAGTCGTCCAACGGTCGGCCGACAGGGCCCTACACTGCGTCCGTGACTCCCTCCAGCTTTCCCCTCTAGCGTCCTACCCCATTTATTTCATCCCGCAGCCATTCAAGAGAGAAAAGAGAAGAGGAGAAGAGGAAGAAAGGGAGGAAGAGGAGAGGAGAGGAAGAAGAGGAGAAGAGGAAGAAAGGGAGGAAGAAGAGAGGAGAGGAAGAAGAGGAGAAGAGGAAGAAAGGGAGGAAGAAGAGAGGAGAGGAAGAAGAGGAAGAAAGGAAGAAAGGGAGGAAGAAGAAGGAGAGGAAGAAAGGAAGAAAGGGAGGAAGAAGAGAGGAGAGGAAGAAGAGGAGAAAGAAAGGAGGGAGAGGTGTGCCCGCGGGAAAGAAGAGGAGGTGAGCTCGCTACATCCACGGTTAATTTTTAAAACACATTTAGTATAATCATTAGTATGATTATTATGCTCATTGCCGGTGTCTGTATGTAAATATAAATTATTATGATTATACTTGTTATCATAGTTTAATTATGATGTTTTGTACTTGTTTAGTATAATTAGTATGGTTATGTACGTATAAAAAAGTTAGTAAGATTATTAGGGCTATGTTGATATTTAATTACGATGTTTTGAATAAGTTTAAATTTATAGTTTAGTTAGGTCTCGTTGAATAGAATAAGTAGAATCGATTAGACGTCCGAAAAAATAAGGTTAATTTAGGTCGAACTAATTAATAATTATGAGACATGCATAATGTTGTTGTTTAGTTAGGTTAATTACTACATATTTGTGTTGACCGTTGCATTCGATCGTGCTAAATGTTCTATCCCGATTTATCGATTGATAATTCTGGTGTGTTCCGGATCACCCTTGTACACGCTGTAAGCATGTACTCGACCTACATTTAGCACGAAAGAATTTAGCGGTCGCGCGTCGTAATAGAACTGCATGTCTTACTATGTATGTGCCGAAGATATAAATTTATGTTACAGCAGGTATGTCGGAGGTAGTAAATATGACGGTGTACTATGGTCCTGGGATTGTACGATCGAATCATAGTGGGGTTGATCTTTGTGAATTCAGGCATGTTGATTTGCCTATATCCGATCCGGAGAGGCTGAACTTTAAGGAAGCCAATCACTGGCTTACACGTACCTTCTCGATGGATCCTGCAGTATATGCTGTAACCATTCAGGCAGTGTTTACCAAGTCTTGCACTGATATTAAATGGGACCTATTGCCGATCGAGAGTATTAGAGACTGGAGATCGTGGATGCGGGTTTGCAATGCTAGAAAAAGTCCTTCGGTCGCACTTGTGCAAGCCATCCTGAAGGGTGCCGGGTCAGAAGGCGGTGGGTATGAAGCGGAGCAGAACAATCCTGAACCACAGGTGGACGAGGTAGTTCACTATGGTTGGCAAGGTGGGCAAGCTGGGCAGAGCAGTAAATCGGTAGAAATAGGTCCCACGGGGCAGGTGGATGAAGAAGAGGATTTCGGGTCCATGCAGGAGGTAATGGAACAGGAAGATGAAGATGGATTGGCTGAAGATGTCGACGAAGATAGCGGTGACGAAGATAACATTCATACGTCCCCGATTCCGAGTGCATGGAATCAGGAACTTCTTGGTGGCATGACTGTGAATGATGGCCATGATTCTGGTTGGGAATATAACAAGAACCAGATCCAAATTGGTTCGATGTATGCTACCAATAAAGAATTGAAGCATGCTGTCACGCAATGAGCCATGTCCACGCAGAGGGTTTTCAGGACTGACATTTCTTCCCCAAATAATTTAACCTTAACATGCACGGCTAATGGCTGTGAAAGCAAAGTGCACGCCCACATGCCCAAGTACGAAGTGAATTGGGTCGTGACCAACGTCGTGCCGCACACTTGCGTTAGAAGCAATGTGCTAGCACGCCACCCCAATCTGACATCCACTCTCATCGCAGAACTGATGTATAGCGAGATAGTGGAGAAGAAAGACATGGAAGCAAAGCACATACAAGTTACCGTAAAGAACAGGTACAAGTATGAAATCCCATATGGGCAGGTTTGGAGGGCTAAGCAGAAGGTCATGGAGATGCGCTTCGGCACCTTTTATGACTCGTATGACAACCTGCCCCGTCTACTTTATACACTCCTCCTCCGGAACCCAGGGACACATATTGACATACAGCACTCGGTGAGCCCACACTTTCCAGGCTATAAAGTGCTGAACCGAGCTTTCTTCTCTTTCGGTGCATGCATTGAAGCTTTCAGGCATTGTCGTCCAGTGCTGTGCGTGGATAGGACATTTCTGACAGGCAAGTACAAGGGGCAGATCCTGACGGCGATTGGTGTGGACGGCAACAATCAGATCCTGCCATTGGCGATGGCGTTCGTTGAGGGTGAGAAACTTCTCGAGCTGGTTATGGTTCTTCAGGTAGCTTAAGCATGGAGTAGTGAAGAATCGGAAGAACGTATGTGTTATTCACGACAGGCACCCTGGTATACTGAAAGCAGTGAAGACACTCCAGGAACCAACGGCTGATGAAGATCACCCTTGGCCGGACCTGCAAAGCCGTTGGTGCATGCGCCATCTAGGGGCTAATTTTTTTAGCCAGTTTAGGAACAAGCGCCTATGAATCTGTTTAAGAGGTTGTGCAAGCAGAACCAGGAGAAGAAGTACAAAACTTTATGGCGGAAGCTCGATGACTTTACTAAGAGCGAGATCATTGATCGCAAGAAAAAAATGTAGTACTTAGCCCGGAAGAAGAGCCACGGGAGCTTTCTGCTATTCCAGCAATTGACCCTCCTGGTACGAGGTGGAGGAAGGCGAAACAAATAAAGAGTTTCTCTCAGTGGGTAGAGAAAGAGCCGCCTGAGAAGTGGTCTTTACTTCATGACACTCATGGCGCTAGGTACGGCATCATGACGACCAACCTTGCGGAGGTATACAACTTTGTGCTGAGAGGGCAGCGGGGTTTACCTCTAACTGCTATCGTGGAGGGTGCGATGCATGGCACCGTGAGGTACTTGCAAGAGAGGTATAGAAATGCTGCACTGCATATGAATAATTTTCCTGCGACCCTATACTGTGCGAAGGTCATGACGTACATGGAGGAGAAGATTCAAAAGAGATTAGGGCACACAGTCTATAGCATTGGGAATCTTGAAAGGAGGTACGGGATACGTCTGAGGGATAAATCTGGTTTTGGGGCTGCGAACGAGACGAAGACGCATGAGGTTACAATTAGAATGGAAGCCACGCCCACTTGCAAGTGCACATGCAACAAACCGAAACTGCTACACCTGCCTTGCTCTCATGTGCTGGCTGCGTGTGGCCAAATAGGGATGGACTCAATCTCCTTCGTGTCACCGTACTATCTGAAGCAGTCTGTGCTGCATACTTGGAGCGGCGAGATAAGTGAATTCCGTGCGGTTGGCAACTTCAACAAGGTAGACGAGGCTCAAAGGGAATACATCCCAGACTTCAGACTACTCCGGGTAAGACGAGGTCGACGGCAGGTTCGTCGTATTCGTAACGACATGTACCAATCAGAGGCTGGTGGTCCAACTAGACAGTGCATGCATTGCTCAAGGTATGGGCATAGAATGAAATACTGTCCTGAGTTACAGAAACAAGGACAAGGGGATACTGCAGCTGGCGCTAGCACACCGGCGCATGGAGACGCACCAGGAGAATGTTGAAATGCGATTTAAGAATTTGTACTTTCAACTTAGTTTATTCCGTAAGTTTTTATTTTACTGTAAGTTTGTATTTTCCTGTAAGTTCCGTATATCCCTTCGTGTTTTCCTGTAAGTTTTTATTTCCCGTAAGTTTTTATTTCATGTAAGTTTGTAATTCCTGTAAGAATGGTTAAGTTTGTAACTTCGTAATTCATGTAAGTTTTCATAACATGGTATCCATTCGTGCGAATTTGTAAGTTTATATTTGTATGATTCCGTGTAAGTTTATATTTGTATGATTCCGTAAGTTTATATCTGTACGAATCCATTATTACCGCAGGTATGGCGACGTATCGTCATCTGGACCCTACAGTTGACCTATGACACCGGGGGAGGCTACTGGAGGAGGGCGAAAAGCTCCCCGTGCTCATCACTCGCACGTCTCAGGAGGATTGGATGATACACCCAGACTGGGTTGACAGGTGGGTCTCGTAGTTACATACGTTCTTCGAACTACTCTTTATTATGTAACGTCACGCTAATTTTGCTGTACTGTACTTGTTTGGCAGGTTGGCTTGGGCGGGTCTCTTACCGCTGGCAC
The DNA here is from genome assembly GCA_019208055.1 of Stipa capillata. Taxonomy (NCBI): domain Eukaryota; kingdom Viridiplantae; phylum Streptophyta; class Magnoliopsida; order Poales; family Poaceae; genus Stipa; species Stipa capillata. Next base: position 42,980 of record JAGXJF010004562.1, on the reverse strand, counting down.
GGATGGTTGAGGCTACTACGGCAGAGTGGAGGCTCATGCCGCAAGATGACGACGACGATGAGCCTAGAGAGCAGTACAACGAGCGGTCTCGTCGTTTTTGTTATAACCGGTCACTGATCACCTGCTTAGTGGACCGTTGGAGGCCTGAGACCCACACACTACACTTTCCTTGGGGAGAGATGGCGCCTACTCTCCAGGACGTCTCGTTGTTGCTGGGCCTACCGTTGGCTGGAGCCGCAGTTGGACCGTTGGAGCCTCAAGTAGGTTGGCACAAGGACATAGTGGCCCGTTTCACAGGTGTTGCTCAGGGGGTCGGCGAGTTGGTCCGAGATACAAACAGGCCTATGTGGCGGTGGTTGCGCAACTTTCAGGTAACTTCGCTTGCCTTTATTATTCATTGCGAACCTACTTTTAAAATGCTATTACCTTGCTGATGTTATTTTTTGCGTGTAGATCGGCGCGCTTGGTTACCCTGGTGTCGCACTTACAGAGCAGCAGGTTGACCGTTGTCTAGACACGTATGTCCTGGGGCTCTTCGACAAGGTGATGTTCACGTCCAATCACGTGAACACTGTGGACGCTCGCTACATCGGAATAGCGCGGGAGATCGCGGGCGCATGTTGTCGCGAGGACATAGTTCAGAGGAGTTGAGGTTCAGCCATCCTGGCAGCCACTTTGAGAGGCATGTGCAATGCTTGCAGCAGGCGCGCCGAGAAGTCGGCGGTACTGGGTTGCCCACTCTTGCTGCAGCTTTGGTCATACGAGCGATTCCCGGTCGGACGGCCAGACGTGCAGTTCAACGTACCGTATGACGATATGGCGTACCACGAGGACCTCATCGACATGCCTACTTTTGGGACACTCTGAACACGGAGACGAGTTAGTTTTATACTAAATATGGTTTCTAACAGAAATACTTCATGTCTTTCCTTATTAATTATTTTCAATCCCGAGAGGTACGGTATGCTAGCGAACAGGTCAGGAACTGCTACCCAGCCTTCACATCGCAGTTCGATACGTTGCACCCTAGTCAGGTGATCTGGGAGCCGTACAGTGACGAGGCGTTGACGCGACGAGCGCCTGGCGGGATTTCATTTGTGTACCAGAGACCTCGACTACTGGATGACGAAGGCTACCGTAATGTTCGACGTCACTGTGGAGATAACCGCTATGCACCGAGTGATGCGTCAATTCGGCAAACGCCAATTGTGTCCTCCCCCAGCACCGCCCTTGCTTCAGCCTCACATCCACAGGTAAGAGCATAGAAGGTTTTAATGTCAGATAATAGTATTGAAATATGTTTTGCTCACTTCGTACCAATAATCATGAAAATGTAGGTACAGCCGCAAAGGTGGAAACAAGACGGCAACAACTTGGGCACGAAACCTTGCGCCGTTTGTCGAACGGTGGACGACGGCAAGCGCAAATCTTTGGCACGAGGACACGGCCTTCGACCCAGCCGAGTTTGATGTGTACCTCCGGTGGTACCGGCCTGGTACGCGGTTGTTCTACGTACCGCGTGCCGACCCAGATGAGATGCAGCAGGGCCGCATGTCGGATCACTACCCGGCTGCTTCTGTTGTTGGCGTCAGGCACCACGCGGTAAGTGTCACGATTTTCATTGTTTCGCATTTGCAGAAGTCCTGAGCAAGTAACAATAATCCTTTCGCATTTGCAGGCGCAAATGACGCTTGAGGCTCAGGAGGAGGTTGCCACACTTCTTAACCGACTTGACATGGGGTTGAGATCAGTCCATCGGATAATCGATCTGTGTGGCAACGTCTGAACGGCAAGCTTCGGAAGATCTACGAGACTTTGACCTGTGCGCATGCTTCAGACGTCGCTCCAGGACGGTCTAGTCGTCATGCGCACCGTCCCCCACGGCACTCCTCGTCGTCGTGGCAACCGCAACCGCAAGTCCAGCCACGTCCTCCTCTCCCGACGCAGGAGGGAGGCTCGTCGTGGCATCAACAGCCACAGTCGTCACCCCAGCCTACACCACCTCTCCTGACGCAGGCGGGTGGCTCGTCTTGGCATCACCAGCTACACTCGTCACCCCAGCCAGCACAACCTCTCCCGACGCAGGCGGGAGGCTCGTCATGGCATCACCAGCCATACTCAACACCCCAGCCAGCACCACCTCTCCCGACGCAGGCGGGTGGCTCGTTGTGGCATCACCAGCCACCATGGACATCCCAGTCAGCATCACCTCTCCCGATGCAGGCGGGTGGCTCATACGGGTACAATCCCCAGTCTATGATGGTCCATGCCACAGGTAAAACCGTATTACTAATATGGTCTTAGTATTTTCTTGGATTATATTACTAAATACGATTGGTTAATATAGGTGACACGGTTCCCGTTTTGGCGTTTGCGGGTTCACCAGATACTGTTGAGTACAGCGACATGTGGAGCCAAGCGGACGCTTCAGGGATTGTTCCTCACTTCCCGGGATTTCAGACTCCACCGCCACCACCCACGCAGGTCACGCAGTCGCTGCCTCGTTAGCCGGATCAGCCGATTTACGGTAGGGGTCACCGTCGGCCACAGCCGGTACAGCCCTTGACACTGTCCGACCCTCGCAAGAGACCACGTCCTCGTACTTGTAGAGCCGCCCCACCAGCCGCACCACGGGGAGGCCCAGGAGGACATGAGCAGGGAGACGAGCAGGACTAGTTCTTTCTTAGACGTACACTCGCACCATTTTCTTTTGCATTTTGACTATCTTTAGTTGTACTGAATTGCATGGAACACTTCGTTTATTTTTTTGAAAACTTCGAAACATCGTCAGGGCCTGACAACACGGTACGATAACATTCGCGTACAGCCGAACAACCTAATACAACATTGAAATAACTACTCAGCGCCTTTTGGATATTTTCCCTTCCTCATACGACGAGCGTGAGCTTCCTCCCCTTCTTCCTTCGCGCGACGCGCCATCTCGCGCTTCCTCGCCCTTTCAGCCTCACGTGCCTCCGCAGCTCGATGTTCCGCCTCCTCCTTTTCTTTGCGTTGCATCTCCTGCCAATGTTTTCTCTTCTCCTCCTCCTCTTCCTCATGCATGCGTTGCAGAAGCCGATCTCGACTACAGGCAGCCTTCCACACGAGTTCTTCCTCAGCCTCTTTCGATTGGGTAATGTCCAGCCACTGTATGTAGTCACATATAGTAGGTGGAGACTGCAAGCAAACAGCTGTTACCATAGTATCGTGTTACAAATGCGGGTATGTGCGAGTTTTATCCTTTCACGCCGTCTGAACGCGCCAAACTTCGGTGGCTCTTCGTCGTAGTTAGCACACATGAAGAATCTTCTTCCGTACGTGTACGAGAACTCTTGCGACTTCATCAGTCTGCACAGATCTTGGCACCAGCAAAGGGGAACTTTGACACCTGCGGGCACGTCGGCAACCATCTTCTCCTTCGGCATCTCGTCAGCACCAGATGAAGCCATTCCTACCATTTTGCAATACAGTCATAGTTACTACTTCGAGGAAACTAAAAAAAATAACACTACTATTTACCTCACATGTGCCCCGTAGCCAAGATCCCTCGCGAACCCTAAACCCTTCCGAAAGCTTCTTTCTTCTCACCTTGCTCCCGAATCCTAACCCCTCTCCTGAGATTATAAATTTTTCGTGCATGGGTGAAGAAGGAGAGACAGGCGAGAGATGTATAAATAGAGAAATGATGCGCTGGGTGATGTACTGCAGGCGATGTGAAGGCGAAAAGTCCTGCGTTCATGAGCGACCAATCGATGAAGGTGGACCAATGGCAAAAAAACAGGCAGTGTCGGCCGTGGCAAAAAAAACAGGCCCTATCGGCCGACCGTTGGACGACTGGGCTCCAGTCGGCCGACCGTTGGACGACTGGGACCCTGTTGTCCAATCGTCGGACGATAGGCCCCGGCATCGGGTCCCGCCGCGTCAAGTCGCACCGGTCGCGTCTGTCGACCGCTTTCGGCGCGCAGTCGTCCCCCGCTGGACCGATACCGACTTGTCGGTCGACCGTTGGCCGACAGGCCTCCAGTCGGTCGACAGTTGGCCGACAGGGTCACACTTTTGCAATTTCCGGTACCAGACGCCCAAATCTCGAATTCCTCATTTTAAAATTAATATTTATAAAAAAAGTTCAAAAAATCTAAGCCATGCCATCCCATGGCCCACAAGCCAATCTAATCCATACCATCCACTCCTCTCGTGACCTAATTGCATGGCAGCTCCACCCTCTTTGCCCTCAACACAGCTGCCGCCCTCCTCATCTTCTCCCTTTCACAACAGCAGCAGCAGAAAGTCCTCCCCATCTACTGCTGCTGTTACCACTACTTGCCTTCCTCTTTTCCCTCCTCTCCTTGGTCCTCCCCATCTACTGCTGTTGCTGCTACCACCACCTTGCCTTCCTCTTCCCCCGTTCCTCCCCATCTACTGCTGTTGCTACCACTTGCCTCCCTTCTACCCCCTTTCCGCCTACCTTCTTCTAGGGTTTCATGTGCCGCCATTGCAGCTGTAGCACCTGCGGTGTTGCCCGTCGCCATGGCACCAGCGCCGACGCCCATGCAGGGCTCCATCAGGTGCGCGCACGAGCCCTAGATCTGGTCAACATGGGGCCTCTCTCTAACCCGCTTGGTGATTCTTACCCATCGTCGCCGCCGTGTTTCCCTCTACTAACGCATTGTCTCAGCCTCCGCCTTGCTGTCCAACGGCCTTAGCGGCGGACACCTTAGGCTCCTCTGGCAAGGCGAGGCGAAGCCTTGCCACCCCGGCTCACCTTACCACTTAGGCGACACCTTAAAAACCATAGTAAACATTCTTATGTTAACTCTACTCTTTATCGTCATTGATCGTAGTTGTATTCCATACATCTTTACATTGTTTAAAATAGTTTCTTAGACTTGATTTTCTCTTCTTGAGGTTTTTTGCTTCTTATTGGCGTTCGGCTTTTCGGATTTTCTCATGAGCAAACTCGGAACTAATATGTGACTTCATCTAGTTATAAGGCAAGCAAAGAGTTGTTGACATTGCCATATTGTCATTTAGTTTCTATGTCTGTATGCTTAATTTGATCAGTTGCTTGATATTCGTACTTCTATGCTTAGGCAACACTTAAGCGATGCCTAACGACGTCTTAGAAACCATGCTTACAATAATGGTCCAACATCGAATGACATATCATTTGTCAATTGTGAAAAATATGGTGAATTAATTTTGCACATTTTATGTAAATGGCATAAAGTTATTAGTAGCATAAACAGACATTTTATATAAATGATATATGGACATATTTTTCGTTGGACTGTTCTTCATGTAATCTGGCATCACTTCATATAAAATTATAACGTTAGCTCATTTGAAGAATATGATACAGTCAATTATGTTTTGATGGGTAGGAAAAATACATCTAGTTTCATGGTTTTTTGGATCCATACTTTGTAGTGAATATCATTTAACTATTTTTTGAGTGCTTATTTAACCAATGTTCAGAGTGTGGAATATCATGAATGCTTTACTTGCAAAACTAGTTTCTGTGTTTGCTATTTGAGAAATTTTGAATTGCTTATTAGCATTTGTGCCTATTCATTGAGTGATGATATAATGAGCTATTACGTACTCTTCTATCTAGTGACATTACTTGCAGCATGACTTAGAAGAGGTGTTAAAACGGATGACATATAATTTACCATGCATACACCTTTTGTTCTTTATTAGCTATTTCAGATTGAGCAATGCTGATAACGGCTTTGTTTTCAAAAATGGGAGGATGATGTTGACATCCCTGCCATGGATACAACCGCACCTAGACTACTTGCTGATCCTCAAGTTCTTCAAGATGAGATACAAGGACCAATAACAAGAGTACGTGCATGTCAACTTAATTATGAGGTAACATCATTTCTTGGCATGCACCCATATATTATGAACTTTATGATGCTGCCAAATGTAATTGATGTTCTATTACTTAGGAACCATGGTCATGAAGATAGTAGCGGCAAGACAAGAGGAGATGGAGCTAGGATCAGCAAGATAAGGAACATAAATGGAGATGATGAGTTGCGAACAAGTTATTATAAGACTTTGAAACTGCCATAAGAAGATACTAGAGTGTTGACCGAAACTCTCTACCTAGGACTTGTTGATTTTGGCCACCACATCATATGATGTTGCATCACCTTAGTTTGGGCCAGGTCCATGTATTTCAAAATTAGAGTTAAGTTACGGTCCACCAGGAGTTCATATAGGGTTAGGTTTTGCCCCCCCCCTTGCCTTGGCCGAAATCCCTCTCCGTTCCCTCCTTATATGCCCCTCTAGATCTATACTTTTATATTTGAGTTTTGTTAGATTGGTTTTTCCATTGTGAAAACAATTTGTGTCTCACTTATTCAGCTAGTGCAACAGTGACATCATCTTCTGAACCCCAACACTTCAATAATTTTTTTCTATAATTCCTATTCGCAATATTCAAATTGTTTATTACTATTTTCTTGCTTGTTCTTCGATTGCTCACAGAAAAATTCCATCGTAGTCAAGTTGATCATGCTTCTAGCAAGGTCGATAATGTCTCAGAATTGGTTTTGTGATTGCGGGTTGCAATGGTTGTAGTACAGTTGTAGCCGGATTGTGAGAGTTGCCTCCACCATTGCCATCACATCATTAAGGCATGGACAGTAAAGGGTGGAATTCTTTCTTTCTAAGACATTTATCATGCCAACTCTTAGTTTTCTCATTAAGGCATGTACAGTAAAGGGTGGAATTCTTTCTTTCTAAGACATTTATCATGCCAACTCTTAGTTTTCTCTAAGGCTTGGTATCTTAGTTCTTCTGACTCGTGCATTTGAATTCTTTGTTAAACTCCAGCAGAGCTAAGTTCCATGTTCATAATTAGAATGGCGCAATAAGCTTTATGTTTTAGTTCTACCAGAAGGTGGCAAGTTTTACCATAGGCAAGTTTATAAGGGACCATGCCAATTGGTCTTATGAGCCGTACGATATACCCACAGAGCATCACTAAACTTTAGAGCCCAATCTTTTCAGTTTCTCCATGGTCTTTAAAAGAATTTTTTTATTTGCTCATTGGAGGACTCAATCTAGCCGCTGGTCTGTGGGTGATAAGGTGTAGCAACCTTGTGTGTAATCCCTAAGTCATGGAGGGCCTTCCTAAAGGATTTCTCAATGAAGTGTGATCCACCATCACTTATGACTACATGAGGTGTGCCAAAGTGCGGGAAATTATGTCACTAAACATCCGCTTTGCGATGGCTGCATCTACATGTCTACACGGTTCAGGTTCAACCCACTTAGCAAATAGTCAACTGAAACCAAGATATATTCATAGCCATGGGAGATAGAAAAGGGTCCATATAGTCCACTCCCTGAACATAAAATAGATATATTCATAGCCATGGGAGATAGGAAAAGGGTCCATATAGTCCACTCCTGGAACATAAAATATTTTTGACTTGGACGTTGAAATGTTGGGGCAATGCATCTCTAGTGCTTATGTTCCCTTGTCCTTAACAGACATTGCACTTCCGGATATACTTAGCGGCATCTGAGCACATACGAGGCCAAAAGAATCCACTCTTCCAAATTTTGGCTTGAGTGCAAAACTTCCCAAAGTCCCAAAGGGTACATCATGGCATTTTTCTAAAATCTGAGTGGTTTATGGGGGTAAGACACACCTATGAAGCAATCCATCTTGCCAAACTCAGAAAAGGTATGCTCCATCCCAAAAAAAGGCAGTGCTATCATTAATGAGTTTTTGTTTTTCCTTGTATGACATACCTAGGCAGACATAACCTTTTACAAGATAGTATACTATATCAACTAAGGGTGTAATCGGTTCGGATAGTATCCAGACCGTTTAGGTTCGGATAGCTTTTCGGATAGTTTTTTTGGATATCTATCGAATATGGTATCGGATATGGATAGTATATACCGGATATGGATACGAATACGGTTTGGACAGTATCCGACCGTATCCGATACTATCCATATATATCCGGTTATTATCCGAATACTAATCCGGATAGTATCCGGTTGCACTTGGCCCAATAGCAACAGCCCACGGGCCAACCGTTAGCATACAGAATAAAAGAAAATATTGTGCTTGTGTAGGATTTGAACCCACCACCTCTTGATAGAGGTCCAAGCTTACATACAACTAGGCTAGTATGCCCCTTATGATTTAACATGTATACAACTCTTTATTTATAAGTGTTAATAAGAAAAGTCCAACCCAAAGCCCAAGGATGAGGTGATGAGTCAGTCTAAGGAGGGGAGCGACTAAGTGGCTTGCAAAGAAGCGGTCATGTAAAGAACTACAACAATTTTTATCGTGTTATTGCCACTCATGATCTCATGGAACTATCTTTTTTGTCATTTTGGGTGAAATAGTTATATATCATACTTCATACTATCGTATATTGTCAATGCACTTTTTGAACTTATCTTTTATCATTTTTTAATATATCAACCCGTATGGTTGGTTGTGCTATATTTTATTTACGTGTTATATGAATTCTATCTTTCATACGATTGTAACACCCACTTCTATTTGCGAATTAGGTCTTGCCATTCATCTCGCATACATGTCATCATCTCTGCCTCAACTCTTGCATAAACTTGAATGTGAAGAAATTAGATTTTATAGAATACGTACATATCTCATCCTTGAGAACTAAGTTTCGATAAACAAACACCAATCAACTTATTTAAATAACAATAAACCCTAAAAACATTTTGTCCCTATAGCCCAAATCTTTTGCACACGGTTTCGCTCCTGTTACACAATCCGGAGGCTTGGCCCGGAACCTCCGGATGGAACTTCCGAGTTGTCCGAAAATTCCGGGTGAGCTCCGGACTATTTTTCGGATGAGTCCAGAGGAGGTTTGGGTTGGTCCTGAGGCTGTCGGAGTTCCGATCCGGAACCTCCGGACGAATCGGAAATTCCGGATGGACTCAGACTTGTTTCTCGGAGGAGTTCAGAGAGGGTTTATGTAGTCTCGTTGCCGCCGGAGGTCCAGTCCGGAGCCTCCGCGATGAACCTCCGGGTTGTGCAGAAATTTTGAATGAACTCTGAACTGTTTTCCGGGGGAGTCCAGAGAAGATTTGAGCCAGTTCCGTTGATGTCGGAGGTTCGATCCGGAACCTCCAGGTTGAACATTCGGGCTGCCCTGCCTCCGGGCTGTTTCCGGATTAATTCCGGGTGAGCCGCTCCCCTGTCAGGGCATGGCCGCCACGTCTCTGCCGCCGGTTGGGGGTGGTGGGCGGTGGCGCCACTGCGGCAAGCCTCTCCGGCCGCCCTATAAAGGGCCGCCGGGACCCCTCCTCCTCCTCTTTTTCTCCTCCCCCGTAGCTCCTCTCCTCTCTTTCTCACAAACATGCTCAACTTCCCCAGCCCGACACCGTCTTCTCCGCCTCCGGCCAGCACTCCGGCGAGGAATTCCTCCAACACCGGTGAGGCCCGGCCTCCCATTTTCCCTTCTCGAGCTCACCCACCTCCTCCCTCACCTCTCCGCTCTTCCTCTCCTCAGATCCGTGCCCGGAGAACCCCGCCGACGACGCCCGAGGGTCTTCACCACCGCTGGCCACCGGGGAGCTCGACTCCGGCCTCCTCCAGCTGCCCCACGCCACGCTTTGACTCCGAGGTGAGCTGCTGCCGCCTCCGCCGCTCTTCGCGAGCTCGCCATGCTCCCTAGGCCACCCGGAGCATCTCCGGTGATGCTCCGGTGAGGGGCAATGCAGCTCGGTTGAGTGCAAAAATTTTGGGTAGTTTGTTTTGGGTGCACCTAGCGTTTACCTTCATTAATTTTCGCAGGAAGGTATTACCCAAAATAGAAATTAGGGTTTTACCCTAATTGGGCAAAATTTGTAAATGCGATCTCTTTTTACTCGTAACTCAGATTTGGGTAAATTTTATATATTTGAAATCCCTGCAGAATTATCTACAACCTGGTTCCGACACAATTTCTAGATTTGCAGTTAAATTTTCGATCAATTTAGAGTATGCCCTAGTTCATCCCTCTCATGCGCCGATGTTCGATAAATCGTAACTAAATGGTTATAGCTCTGAACCGAGGGATCTCTCTTGCATTAGACTCGTACCTCAGTGCACTTCCATAAAATGAACGCTTTGGGACATGGCCATTCTCTGGAATTAGTAATTTTCAACCTAACATGAAATCGCACATAATTTGCCATGCATGCAATGTTAGGCAACCACGTAATTCCTACAAGCCCTAATTGAGAAATTATTGCTACTATATATATATATTCCCACCCTTCATAAATCACTTTAGAGTTCATACCTAGTATTCCTCATCATGCATTCATGCTGGAACCTTATTGTCTTCTTTTATCGTTTCTTTTCCGGTATCTCGTGTTGTTTGCAATAGAACCCGAAGAGGACGAACAGCAGGCCCTTGAAGTCAACCAACACCAGGAGCATTTGGATCAAGGCAAGCAGAGCTTGTTGTATATTTAAATTGTGATGTACATGCTTTATCCATATATGTTTGTGTAGGGAATATTTGTTTGAATAGTATGATCGAAATTCGATGAAACTAGCATGTGTAGGATGCGTTGTGTGTATGTTCAACTATGGCTGAGAGTTAAACTTGTTGCCCTATCAATTTGAACTTGCTAAAGTGAGTTGTGAGAGCCGAGGGGTGTGTGCACGATGATACGATTGGTCTATATTGATGTTATGGTGCGGCCCCTGGTGTTTGAAGAATTTGTCGCTATACTAATCTGAGGTGACTTCATCGCGAGTACTACCCCTTTTCACTGCGTGGACGTCACCGAAATCACTGCTATGAGTTTATCTGATGGCAAGTCTCGTTCACTCGGAGCCTTACAACCTCCGAGTGGAAAGCACTCGTTATATCCATGGTGGTTGCATTGCCGGTAACGGTCCGAGAGATTGATTGAAATTGTTGTGTGATGGATTAATGATTAAGTTAGGGTGTGGGCTGCCCCAAATGAATCTGACATAACAAGATGGATGCTTTCATGATCGTACTTTAACTTGTATGAAAGCTGAATTGCAACCTGAATTCTATGTCTTCCTTCTATATTGTTACCACTGCTATGTTATTTACTTGTACCTTGTTAGTTCGGAATGCATCATGTTTAATTGTTGCTGTAATATACATGCGTAGGACATCGAATCAAGCACGAATAAGTCTTGCGAGTACCTTGTACTCACCTAGGATATTCCTAGACTTTGCAGATGAGCCAGAGGTCGTGGATTACTTCGATGACGCCTAGTTGTTTGGGTTCCTTGGTCGGCGTTCGACTCATGGGAATTTTGTTAGCTTTTGGGCAGCGGTTGATGCGCTGCTATGGATTTTGGGTCATTTATTCCGCTGTTGCATAATCCTTTCAGATTTGACTATATTTCCGGTTATCGCCGAATGATGTATTCATATAGTTCACCATGTGAACAGCTAGTATTATTATCATATCGTAATGGTTCGTGTGATGATATTCTTGCTGTCCAACATATGCCCCCACCTCCCGTCTGTCATGCGTGTATGTTGAAATGGGGAGTGTGGTCGAATGCATATGGAGGTATTTGCTATTTTATTTCGATTCAAGTAAAGTGCAAGGTGAATGTACGGTCCATTGCCAAAGTGAGTCATATGCATTTGTGGCGTATGTTTTTGGAATCATGATTCCCCAATCAGGCCATGGTGAGTCATACGCATTGTGGTGTATGCATGTCGCATGGGGCGGGGGTGGGCCATAGTCCGTCGCAGGTAGCGGCTATGATCACCGTTTTCACTTGTTGTGAATTTCTTGAATCGGGATAAAATACCGGGTCCCTCACAACGATATCCGATAAAATATTCGCTACCGTACCAAATTTGATAGGTATTCGTATCATATTTGTTACCGATGTTATTCGTATCCGTATTCATATCTGACACTATCCGCTCCGATATTGTATTCGGGTAAAAATATGAAAACAAATATGGTTTACGAAGTATCCGATCGTATTCGATCCGATTGCACCCTTAATATCAACATACCAATGTTCTTGCTTTGTGTGAGGTAGGTCTATTTTGTAAAGGGTGTCATCCTGGAGGTAGTCATCTATGGGATTTGTGTTGTCAATTTTGAGTTGCAATCTAGAGAGGTGGTTTGCTACCAGATTTTATATTCCCCTTTTATCCATGATTTATAGATCAAATTCTTGGAGCAGAAGGATCCATCTTATGATCTAGTCTTAGAATCTTTTTAAGTCAGAAGGGATTTTAAGGCAACATGGTTGGCGTAGACAGACACCTTTGAGTTTGTTAGATAAAAGCAAAATTTGTCAAAGGGAAAAACTACAACGAGTAGCTCTTTTTCTGTTGTGGTGTAATTTATTTGGGCATCATTAAATGTTTTGCTCAGATAGTATATGCCATGAAGCTTCTTATCTTTTCTTTGCCCAAGGATGGCTCCTACAGCGAAATCACTCCTGTCACACATCACCTCGATAGGAAGGCTCCAATCGGGAGGCTGGATCATCCGAGCTGAGACTAGGCTGGATTAGTTTCAGAAAGGCTTCCATACAGTTTTCGTCAAAAATGAACGGTGCAACCTTGCCTAACAGGTTTGTTAAGTGTTTGAAAATAATAGAGAAGTCTTTAATAAACCACCTAAAATCTTGCATGGCCAAATGATAAGGATATCCCTACTATAGTTACATCTACAACGCCTACACCTTCACAAGATACTACTCCTCAAATGTCGGACATACAAGGACCAATAACTAGAGCCTGTGCATGACAACAAACAGTGTGAAGAATCACGTAAGGTTAAGTCATAAAGCCACTGGACAAAGTAATCATGTTTTGGACCATGACACAGGCCATAAACTGAGACTAACTTTCGGTAATGGAGGTGATGACGGGAGGTGAACTGAATGACAATAGCTAATCGATTGATTTCCTTGAGCTGTCCCATGAAGATTGAGTTATTCCAAATGACTAGAAGACCACTTGAGCGCTCTATCGAAGGAGCATATGCAAAATTATCAAAGCGACGAGGACAAAAGGTCTTGATGAAAGAGTGATCAAACTTAGAGCATTTTGTCTCTTGAAGACATATAATGGAAGCAGAGCTCTCTATTTTGCCACGAATAGCACAAAGACGAGCCGGGGAATTCATGCCTCGAACATTCCAGCACAACACATTCCAATCGCATAATCTGAGTTGTTCCATAATTAACAACTGCATTCCATAAGAGTTAATACAAGTCTTTTCTTCATGCCCAAAGAAGGACGTTTGTGCCGAACATCCGGTAGCAAGATGTGATGCTACGACGTAAGCCAGAAGTCACAAGAGGCGTAGGCTGCCGACGAGAGCGGGGCTTAGCGGCCTGTAGACCGGAAGAACGGTTGACAATGCGGGGTGCTAACGTCTCAGAGCCCCCAGAACACTCCAATAGCGCTTGGGTTGCGTTTTGGTCTAGGAAGTTCAGGATCCAAGGATCCACCACAAAAGACCACTGCCGCTTACCCTGAATTGAGTAATTCCTGCGAAAGGCAGATGTCTTTGCTTGGACCAATTGAAAGGAAGAATTAAGACATGACCTGAGATAGTAGAGTGCTCCCTGTAACAGATAATGAAAAAACCGGTGCCCGATCATACGCAATGTTCCATTGAGTCCAGACTGGGGGCTTGTAAGGACGATCGCCCACCTCCGCTGCACCGATACGCCAATTTGGACCCGTATCCGCGTCCGATACGTATCCGATACGGATGCGATACGGATACGTCACCGATACGTATCCACGGAGTACCCAGCAATTAAAGCGCGAAAATAAAGACGAAAAATGCCGGATACGTCGCCGACTCGCCGGCGACGCGCCGCGGACACGGCCTGGCCCATTATCACGCGCGGACGGCCGGACGCGCCGCGTTTAACCCTAGCCCGCTCCACGGGTCCGCCTCTGCCCCTCCGCAGCTCCGCTTCCGCCTCCGCGTCCGCCCCTCCGCCACCCTCCGCCGCCGCCGCGCGCGCACCCGCCGCGTCCGCCCCTCCCTTCCCGCCGCCGCCGGCCCGGGTCCACCTCGGCACCTCCTCCTCCCTCCACCTCCGTGGCTCCGTCGGCGGCCTCCACTGGAGCGGCAAGCTCGGGCCGCTCGGCCTGAGGCGGCCTCCCAGCTCCGCCCGAGGCGGCACGGCGCAGCGCGAGCGCGGGGAGCCGCCCCTCCGCCCGGCGGCCGGCGCCCGCTGGCCCTTCCACCGCCCCCTCCCGGAGCCGCCCCTCCTCCCGGCCGCTGCCGGCTGCCCTAGGCCGGTAGGCCCCCCGCCCCCTAGGCTGCCCGCTGCCGGAGCTCCGGAGCTCCTCCGGTTTGGTCGCCGAGAGCCCGAGACACCAGAGGCCACCTCCAGGCTCCACCGCTCCATCCCCAGATGCCCAGATCCCCTTTCAATTTGTGCAGGGTGAGTGAGGAACTGATCCCTTGCCAGGTTGTGTTCTTGAATCTTGATATGGCACATGTTCTTCATACTCAATTCACCTTATTATTATTTTGATCTAATACATGTATTTTCATTTTTCAAAACCCCTAATGCAGATTATGAAGTCAAGTTTGTCAATCTATATAACAAAGGTGCACGTGAATCATCAAGGTATGTACATCATTCTCTTTAATTTCTTTAAGCTACAATATGTATTATATTTATTTTACATTTAAAAAAAAACCTAGACGTATCCCCGTATCGGTGTTTTTAGGAATTGACGAATCCCCGTATCCGTATCGGTCCGATACGTATCCACGTATCCGTATCCGTGCGGCTTAGTCGCCCACTACTCCTCCGGTAACTGAAGCTCCTGCGGCGGACCAGTCGCCTATTCAACAATCATTTGATTAACAATCTCCTGACTGGAAAAAACGGATGAAACACTGTCCTCATAGGTCAGATCAGCCTGAATTTGCTCCTAAACCTGAGGAACCGGTTCAGGATCTAGTGATGGTGCTGGCAAAGGATTCCAGCCTTGATTCTATAAGAGTTGAGCAGCTGCTTGATCCCATGCCGGGTTAGGGACGTGTGGTGGCACCTGAGCAATCACTGGAATAGGAACTAGCTCTACATGCAACGGGAGCATTGGGTCCTCAGGGGGCGGTTGTTCATCTTGAGCATTAATCTCCGAGAAGAGATGAGAGGACATAAGAAACACTGGAACTGTCCAAGATGCACCCTGACCCCCAAGCGGTGTAGACCGGTGAAGAACAATCCAACGTGGCACTGAAGTAGCATTTGGGTATAGAACATGGGCCAACACACGATCTTTAACAGTATCATGCCGGTGCTAATCAATAAGTCCCCCAAAGGTGCCTACCGCCTGAGTAATGTATCTGTCTGACTTAAAATCTAGAGGGAAGCCAAGAAACATAACCCCGCCCTCCCGGTCCATAGGTACAATGGAAAAATTTCAGCTTTATCATGGTGAATGAAATGAACCATACAATTGCCAAGGTGCTGTTGTGGAAGGTGAACAAGCAAATCTTGCTCAAAGGGGGAACGCATCTGGTACATACCGACACCGAAGAGGGTTGAAGAAAAGATGATGACTGGTCGATGCAGGTCGTGGACGATGAAATCATGAACCACATCCATTGCTTCCTCCAATTCCTCAACTGGTGGTTGGGGAAGTAGAACAACAATGAGGTGGTCTTCATCAGCATGTGTACGATTTGCCCCTAGAGTGAAGTAGGTGCGCAATAAGCGCCCAGCACCGCCATCTTCGATCTCAACTCCATGCGGAACAAAGCGGTCAGGATCAACTGGGAAATTGGCCATCGTGCATAGAAGCGGGCGCTGGAATGACGAACACGAGACGGGGCCTTCGCAGAGGGCGGTCTGAGGGGAAGAGGAACCGTCATGAAGAGGTTTTTTTTTGAAAGGAACACTACTGCATTCCATTAAACTGATATGCTGGGCATGTCTTCAGCACATAAGTTGAATACAAACTGAGGTAGATGGCCAACCCACACCTCACGGTTGCCATCCCCTACCAGAGTGCCTCGCGCAGCAAGTTCGTAAGCTACTACATTACATGATCTAGAGACAACAGAAATTCTGAGATTATCAAAAGCAATACATAACAGGGCTTTTATCTCTCTAAATAAGACACCTAGTGGCGATAGATCATAATCATTTGACGTAACAGCATTCTTCAGGACCATCGAATCCATCTCCAGAATTACCTGATTACACCCCATTTCAGAGGTGATTTGCACCGCGTGGAGAAGAGCTCGGGCTTCAGCATGAAGTGCACATCCGACTCCCTGAAGATGACCATGTCCTGCTGCCACTGCAACACCTCGGTGATTCCTGACAATGAAACCCCAGCCACCTGAAAGAGATGGTTCCCGGAAGGCCCCATCCGTGGTAATTTTCAGAAAATTATGCACCGGTGGGGACCACTTAGGCTTTATCAGATTCTTTGGAGTTGCCTTCTTTTCCTGCATGTTCTTATACTCCGTTACATGAGCTGTAACAGAAGAAATGATCTCATCACTCGTTCTTGTTCTTTCTCCTCTGTTGGCTTTGTTCCTTTCTGCCCACCAAATCCAAAGCAAGCAGCATATCGTGAGTCTTTTGTCTTCATTTAGCCTGAAAATTTCTTGTAAGAGAGAAGGGGCACTTGGGCACCCAGCAATTAGCTCTCTTATATCCTCTAATTGGAGGCCCCTCCAGACTGGTTTAATCATTTTGCACTTGCAGAAAATATGGCCGCCATCTTCATCTAATCTGAAGCAGAGGGGGCATCTAGTATCAATATCCATGCCCCTCTGTTTCAGTTTCATCCTCACTGGAAGACTATTGGTGGCCACTCTCCATAAGAAATGCAGAAGCTTGTTGGGTAGAGGGAGTGACCATAGCCTCATCCAATCAAAACCACCTGTGTTTTCCATCCGAGTGGAGTTCTCTGGTAGCCCTCTTACAGATTCTTGAGCTTCACAATCTCGTGCTACTTTGTATGCTGATTTGACTGAGAAAAGTCCTCTTTTGTCAAAGTGCCATGCTGGGAAGTCATCCAGATGCTCATGAATTGGAATCTTGAGGATAGCTTGCACATCTTCTCATTCCAGCGATTGGTTCAGCAGGCCTGAGTCCCATGTGTTACTAATTGGATTTATGAGCTCTTCCACACGTGTGATTAGGTTGTTGCCCTTTCTTGATATTACCCTTCTTGTTGTTCCTCTTGGAATCCAGGGATCGTTCCAGATGTTGATAGATCTTCCGTTCCCCACTCTCCATATAATGCCTTTATTTAACAAGTTGACCCCTTTTAATATGCTCCTCCATGCATATGATATTCCCCTCATAGGTTTTGCATTTAAGATTTGCCCATCTGGGTAATATTTTGCAGATAGTACCTGGGCACAGAGGGTATTTGGATTTTGGAGCAGCCTCCATGCTTGTCTCGCAAGCATTGCTATATTGAACGCATGGAGATTTCTGAAACCAAGACCCCCATCTCGCTTCGGTAGAGTCAATCTATCCCAGCTCACCCAATGTATTTTATTCTCTTTATCCATTTGACTCCACCAATACCTACAGATCATTGTGCTCAGTTGATCACAAAAGGATTTGGTGAGGTCAAAACAAGCCATTGCATATACTGGAGTTGCTTGAGCCACGGCTTTGATTAAGATTTCTTTCCCTGCCTTTGAAAGCATTTTCTCCTTCCAGCCTTGGATTCTATTCCACACCTTTTCCTTTATATAAGCAAAAGTTTTGCTTTTTGATTTCCCAATATAAACTGGCAGGCCAAGGTACTTCCCCGAGTGCCCCTCCTTATGGATGTTAAGGATATTCTTCACCCTTTCTTTATAACATGGTTTGGTGTTCTTGCTGAAAAGAACCGAGGACTTGTCTTTGTTGATTGCTTGGCCTGAACATTTCTCATAAACATCAAGAATGCGTTGCACTTCTTCTGCATTCCTTTCATTTGCTTCAACTAATAATAATGAATCGTCAGCAAATAATATATGGTTAACACTTGGGGCATTGCAACAAATTTTAATACCTTTTAGTCTTCCGTTTCCTTCCGCATCTTGGAGCATTGCTGAGAAGCCTTTTGCACAAATTAGGAAAAGATAGGGGGATAAAGGGTCCCCCTGTCTTAATCCTCGCTGGGGTAGGATTGTATCAGTAACATCATTGTTGACCTTGATCTGTTATCTCACTGTGGTAACACATTTCATCACCAGGTCCACCCATCTTCTCCTAAACCCCAGCTTCAGGAGCATTCCTTCAAGAAAATTCCATTCGACACGATCGTAGGCCTTGCTTATGTCCAGCTTTAGAGCTGCAAAGCTTGATGTTCCACTCCTTTTATTCTGCAAATAGTGTGTTAATTCATATGCAAGGAGGATATTATCTGAACTAATACGCCCAGGGACGAAGGCACTTTGGTTATGAGATATTATATCAGGGAGGATAATTTTTAGTCTATTGGTAAGTACCTTAGATACCACTTTGTAGACAACGTTGCATAAGCTTATCGGCCTGAGATCTTTCAGCTTTGTAGGTTTCGAGATCTTTGGTATGAGTACCACCAAGGTGTTATTCCAGCCTTCGGGCATGGCTCCTCCCTTTAATACATTAAGAGCTTCACTTGTGACCTGGTCTCCAACGGTTTGCCAGAATCGTTTGAAGAAGATGGCAGGCATACCATCAGGACCAGGTGCTTTAAGGTCTCCGATATTGTCTAGAGCAGCCTTGACTTCTTCTGGAGAGTATTCTGCACATAAGACATTATTCATGTCATTGTCCACTTTTGGCGGAACAACTCGCAATATCTCCTCAATATTATGCCTAGCTTCTGATGAGAAGAGGTTGAAAAAATATTCTGCCACATGCTCTCTCAGCTGCTCTTGGCTCTCAACCCATGAACCATCTTCTTTCTGGAGCTTGTTTATTTTATTTTGTTTCTTCCTTTCTGATGCAAAAGCATGAAAATAAGCTATATTGCGATCACCAGAATGTAACCACTTCACGTGCGCTCGTTGTTTCCAGAAGGTGTCATACTGTTCTTCCAATCTATTCAGCTTTTCTCTGAGCACATGTTCTTGTGTAATGGTATTTGGGCTGATTTCACTCCTTCTGATCAGTTCTAACTCCTCCTTCATACTTTTTATTTTCTTCAATGTATCCCCCAAGACATTGGCATCCCAGTCCTTCAAGTCAACAGCTACTTTCCTAAGACCTTCCATTAGATTTCCAGCTCCTTCAGTTGTCCTGCTGTACCATGCATTGTTGACAATGCTCTCACAGTCCTCTTCTTGGAGCCATTTTGCTTCAAACCTGAAAAAATTAACTCCATCATTTGACCTAAGGCGGCTGCCATTATCTTCACCAATTATCACCATTACTGGTCTATGGTCAGAGTGCCTCTGATCGCCATTAATCACTTTGTAGGATGAGAAGCGAGCACACCATGACCTAGTCCCCAATGCCCGATCTAACCTTTCTTTCACATATCTCCTTGCATCCCAACTATTATTCCTACATGTAAATTTGTCTCCATAGTAGGCCAAGTCTCGAAGACCGCATTCATCAATCACCATTCTAAATTTGTCCATTTGACTTTGAGGGCGGGGCACTCCACCCTTCTTTTCATGTCCGTGGAGGATTTCATTAAAGTCCCCCATGCATAACCACGGTAGATTCGATTGCTGATTTAGTATTCGCATCATTTTCCAGGTTATTTCTCTTTTGTCACTCGCTGGTTCCCCATATATTCCAGTGAGCCTCTATCTAAAACCATCAGCCTCTACCACCTCTACATCTATATGATATTTGGAGTAGTTGTGTAGTTCAATCTTTATCTCCTTCTTCCAAAACAGTGCTATGCCTCCACTTTTGCCTTTGCAGTCTCTAGCTACCATCCCTGGCATTCCCAACATCCATTTAAATCTGCATATACTACTTTCCACCATTTTTGTTTCGGAAAGGAAAAGCATATCTGGGTCCTCCCGCTTCTAGAGATCCAGAAGCCCCCGAACCACCGGGCCATTTCCCAATCCCCGGTAGTTCCAAGCCACTAGCCTCATTGGGGCCCGCTGGGCTGTCCCTGCAGCCCAGTTTCCACATTAGATGGTTTAGCCATATCATGTATGTCACCAACCCTCTCCTTGACATCAATGGGAACCTCGGTCTCCTTATCAATTTCCATTTTTGTTTTCTTCACACCCTCAAAGTCTATTTCCATCTCCATAAGATCAAGACCTCTTTTCTTTTTACCCTTTTCTTCTACCGATTTTGATTTTCCTCCTGTGCTTCTTACCATTCGACTGAAGGTGCCTTGTTTACCACTCTTTGCTGGCCTTTTCCTTTCTTCTTTCCCTTCTTCTGCCACCTCCTTTTCTTTGTTGTTTTTTGGTGATCTGTTGACACAATCAACCAACCCTTCCTTTTGCTGGGTGTCTGGTACATGATCTATTGATTCCTTGCTCATTGATGTCTCCATCACCATTTCGCTATCTCCTTTCTTTTCCTGTTCCTTTGCCGCTCCTGGATCCAAGGGCATTTGGGCTAACCGGGCACTTCCAGCATCCATTGATTTGTCTTGAGGATCCAACACCTTGCTGCCATCCTTTTGTTTGTTTTCCTCTTCAGTAAACAACCTTCTTCCATCTACAATCAATTTATCCTCTCCATTCTGTTTTTTCAGAGGGCTAGTTACCTCTTTTTCCTCCCCTCTACAAGTGCCCTCAATGCCATCATTTTCAGATGATATTTTCCTCCAAGAACCAGAGTCGCTACCTTTACTACCTCCGCTGCTGCTCTTCCAGAAACCTCCTTTGTCTAATGATCCCCTGTTTTTATCCTCTTCACCAGGTGACTTCCTCCACACGCTTGCTCTCAGCCATGGTCCATACTCTTGCCTTGTGCCTAATTTCTGTTTACTCGGGCAAGCTCTGTCATTATGCCCAATCACACCACATATATAGCAAAAGTCTGGCAAATGTTCATACTTGAAGGTCACCTCGCGTCCCCCTTTTTCCTCCTTATCTCCCTCTTTATATTCTATGATGGCATCATCTTCTGCTTCCTTTTTTTCTTCATCGTCATCATCCACGAAGATAGTAATGCCCCTCATTAGTGGTTTCTTGATGTCCATTCTTACTTTGATTCTCATATATTCTCCCATGGCCATTCCACAATCATCTACATCTACATCTAACACTTCACCAATATTCTCTCCTATAACTTCACCTGATTCCTTGCTCATTGATCCCATAGGAATGCCATAGACTCTTACCCAGATTGGCATCATTCTGAATTCATACTCATCTAAGGTTTTCTTGGGATCGAAGCTCTCCACCACTAGCAGGCTCTTGTTGACCATCCAGGGACCTTCATTGAGAGCTTTCCTCTTCCCCGCCTCCTCACCGAAAGAGAAGAGGAATCTGTTCATGCCCAAGTCCTTGCACTCAGTCCCTTTGAAAGGGCACCAGATTCTACCCAAAGTGCTCACCAGTGCGTCAACTCTTGCTGGTCTATCTGACATTACCTTGCCAACAGCTTGTAGCTTCCCAGATCCAAGCTGACTCGCATTCCTTCTTCCCAGCTTAACTCCCTTCTTTCTGCTTCCGAGAGATGCAGAGATTGCAGCTTCCTTTCAACACGATCCATTGCACTGATTTCCTTGAAGCTGCTCATACAGGACGCCGCCCACACCGCCGCTGGGCGTCGCCCCAAATCGAAGGCTCCCGCCGCCTTCTTCTCCTGCCTCCTGCTAGGATTTAGATGGATTACGATCGTGAGACCTAGCTGCACACGAAAGGCTGAGAGATTGGATGGGGGATGGAAGAGGATGGGTTTGGGGGCAGGAAGGAACGGATTGAGGACAAATTTGGATGGATTTAGCTCCCGCCGCTCTAGCAGCTAGTGGCTCGCTTGTGCTCAGATTGGGGAGACACCAGCTCAATTCAACCCAGCCAAGGGCTACTGGGACGAGGAGGGATCAGGACAGGTGAAGGATTGCGGTGGTTCAGAGAGAGACGGTGGATGCCGCCGGAGCTTGCCGGAACTCAGGCCTCGGTCGCCCGAAGGCACTAGAACCGTCACAGGACGGATGGACGGAGCTTTCCAACTCGAGCTAAACCGTCATGAAGAGTTTTTGTAGTGTTGTGGGCATCATGGACCAACACATCCAGGGGTTTCGTTTTTACCCAAACTTGCCTCCGTCTGAGAAGTGGACATAGCTTGCGTATATGCCCAGTCTGAAAGCACTGCCAACAATGAATAGCCCACGAATAGGAGGTTGCCGAATGATCCGCACGCAAGCAATGACTGCAGGCCCAGAAATGGTCCATAATCTGCTGGACAGCCTATTCAAGCCCATCATTACTAGAAGCTAGGCCATTTGAAATGGCCTGTGAGATTTGAACTTCCAGAGATGCCACATAGTTAAGACCTGTGAAGAACTAGACGAACTGTGTACCGGCGATGATCTGAAAGTTGCAGGAATGACATGCACAGGAGAAAGATCAATCATCAACGAGTCAACCTTCGGGTATGGGGCAGAAGGAACACCAAGCTGCACGGACCTATTGACTATCTCCACATCCTGCTGATCGTAGCCTTCACAGGCAGGAGAGAGACGTCGACCAGAACCAATACCAGACTTCGGCGCTGATTTGCGTGGCTGCAGACGTAGTGCACGGAGGGCTTTCTGACCCAGGCGCTTGTTTGGACTGACAAGAATCCAAGAGCTCTGAACTTCCTGTTCCCAATAGATAGAAGAAGCATTTAAATTGTGGGCAGGAAAATTGCCGTAGTGAATAAACCAAGAAGCCAACTGACTTGCTGCAGACGTAAAACCTGAAAGTGCAAACACTGAGAGAAACAACAGAGTGATCATCGCTTTAGCCACTAATACATGAGTCCAAAGCTAGGCCCACTGAATCCTCAGTCAAAACAGAAACAAGCACGTCCAAAAGAAACCACTAGCAAAAAGTGGTGTTGTCGACCCAATGGGTGGACCGTTGAACGAAAACTATCCCAAACCAGAGACTGGAACTGATTACTAGCCGAGAAATCCAATTCTAGAGAGAGCGCCACATGGACTGCCATCAGAAGAGAGATCAAGAAGAAGAAAGACACCGTGGAGGAAGAAGATCGCCTATGATGGGGAAGCTACGGGAGAGCTCCATCTTACACATTGTCACCCTTCTTGTTTGCATAGCTCTCCAACTCTTAGTCTGGAAACGCCCACATTAGAATAGTGCCAGTGCCCATATAGCATGTGGTTGTATTATTTTCACAATTCTCAGGTTTAAAACTTTAGCCTTATTCGATATGGACGACCAATGGCTTCTTCAACTCATGTTCTCGACCATTCGCTCCTTCAACTCATGATTTAGCTGTCGCTCGCACCTTTTAGATGGTAAGTTTCACCCAGAGTAGAATAGGAAAAATAGAGAGAGAGAAATCAAAGGGGCATCCGGCTTAGCTTAGAAAGCTCAACAACAAGTTTTAATATCAAGGATCATCGATACAAAGATCATTCCTCTGAAGAGGCAAAGAAAACATCCTAATGATATATTTAAGCATCGCAAAGCATTTCTCTACTCTATTCAAGAATAAATACATATTATTCTACTTAGGGTATCATGTAAACAAGACGACAAGCGAAAATGTAATGGTGTGTCAATCGACACGTTAGCTATTGGAATAAAACAACATGCATGTTTATAAACAATGAAATATAATAAATTTTAGAAATATAGGATTAGATTAAGAAGAGGGGGCATTTCTTCGTGGTAGTATTCCTCCTCTTCTCCTGCACCGGAAGCCAGGTTGGTCTCTTCACTCCCTATTGTCGTAACGTAACAAGAGCAAAGCAAAAATACCAACTCCAAGTAACAACATTCCAGGATGTAAAAAGAGAGGAAAATAACGAATGTAAGATTTGGGTGGGACAGAACGATGGCATGAAGGCATCATCACGACGAAGATTGGAATAAGATCTAACGTTAGGGCATCCTTAATACAGGTCTCATAAGACAAGGTCATAACCGTATATACATATAATATTACAATAGTTTAGATTACAAATATAACTAATATATTCTAGCATATTCATTAACATAGAACATTAACATGCTAAACCCATCGAAGCCTAACATACTAGTATACATGAAAAGGTGATGGCACATATCAACTAGATTGTGAAACATAATTAATAGAAATGAGCATGGCATATTCTAGCTTAACTAGTGATCATGTACTTGTAAACCATAGGGTAATATTAACATTCACAACACTAATACTGCTCACAAAAGTAATTAGGACATATAAGAACTATAGACTATATGGTATAACATATACACCATATATACCAAGTATTTGCACAACCTATCATGCAAATTAAATTCAATTAGGCTAATCAGAGAGCTCAAATAAGTCTAAAACATTCTCTGGAATTTAATTATAGCAAGACAATAACAGAGATTAAGTTAAAGTTAAAAATAGTAAATAAAAGTTATTAGAAATACATACGATTTATGCCACACCAACACATATGTACTAAAAGGTTGCAAATACCACTATGAAATAGTACTATGGTGTATCTACCTTATACAAAAATTAAATATTAAAAACAGAAAGCTTTCCTATTTAAATAATTAAAACAATGCTTAAATTAATTCTAGAAAATTCTACACAACTCCAAAAATTATGAAATTAAACAGAGGGGTTCCTACATATACTAGTAACCTAGGAAAAATGAATTATTTCCAAAATAATCAACCAAATACAAACTACATCGAATTCGGTCAAATTATGTCCAAATTCAAGCATATTCAATATAATTCAAAAATTGGTGCATGAATTTGAAATCCAAATATATCAGTAGGTTAAAGGGGTCCTAAAAGATCCATTTGAACACTAAGATTGGAGATATGCCAAGGTTTTGAGTGGTAGAGGTGTTAGATGGAGAAGTGCATGAGCTAGCTTACTGTACAGAGAGAGTTGATCGATCAAAATTGCTCATGTGCATTGTGAGGTGAAGGAGAGAGGGAGATGGGAGAAGGGAAACATTCCATAGACTGTGAGGGGTCTACAACAAAGAAGGATTAGAGAGGGGCTCACTGAGTGCGACGGAATCACGAGGAGAAGGTTCGCCGGAGTTGGGGAAGATGACACTAGATTGGTTGATGTAGTTGATGAAGTCTATGAACGATGGAGGGGAAAGATTTGCGACGGCGTGGGCTTGTCATCGGAATTGGGAAAGAATGAATGTGTGGGGAGAAATGGGGAGAGAGGAAAGGAAAAATGGATGGGAGAAGTAGGGATTATATAGGCAGACCTTGGCAGGGGAGAAAACATATGCTGCAAGGAATTAATTAAAAAATGCCGTGATTAGAGCTACCGGTGGCAACGCATGTAATTAAGCCGCCGCCGGCTATTACCACGGCTACAACGGCAACGTTGCTGCTCTGGTGCTTGCACGTGACCAGGCGCTCGGCAACAAGCAGCCACGACCTAGCTAGCCTGGCATCACAACTGGGCTGGCCCAAGAATCTTTAGAAAGAGATTAAAAATTAAATTAAAATAATTACAAAAAAGCAAAGTAATTCAAAACAACCTCAAATATGCTTCAAAATTTTTGAAAAATTCTAGTAAATCAATTTGGACATGATGAATCCAAATAAAATATTTTCAGAGAGAGATTCCAAAAGAATTTGTGATGAAAAATCAGAACTCTATTATTAGCTCTCAAATTAATTCAAAGCCTTGAATTAATTTGAAACAAAAATGAAATAAGATATATATGATTAGATTACATCGTGCAACATCCTCTTCTTTTAATTTTTTTTGAAACCCATAAAATTTCAAAGCTTGATGAATTTTCACATGCCATCGACAATATTAGTAATATTAATCCATAGGAAAAAGAGGAGATTGGTATTGAGAATTGCCTAGAAGGTGAACGATGGTGGTCGAAGGATGAAGAGTGCAATGAAGAGGAAAAGAGGATGAACCAATTCATCACAGGGTCACACCTCCAACAAATGATAGTAATCCTCCTAACGAAACAATTATTATCTCTGATGCCATTCTACCCACTGATTAACAAGTTGAATGTATTTCTATGAATACTAACATATGCAGGTATGAGGTAAATAGTCATGCTACAATTTTATTTTCTCTATATGGCTCTATTACTCCCCATTTGCAGCAACATAAGAAGACATCTCCCGCTGCCCTGATGCATTCGTACTTGCTTGAGTGCGAGGAATTATTTCCTTACCATATGCCAATGCACCGGAGGAGGTCGCCTTTGATTGTACCTTGCTTTGAGGTGCTCCGCACTACGGCCGGAGGTGAGAAATAAATCACCTCAGATTGACATTCCTTGGGATCTAGGTGGATGAATGGAGCATCGAAGCCCAGCTTGAAGGTTATTAAAAAACGCTTTTCGGGAGGCAACCCGGTTATCTACTATTATTAAGCAGTAAACAGGTGAAGATGAATGATGAGCATCACGAAACAAAGGAGAGATAAAAATCAATGGTAACATATTATAAACTCTCCAATAATCTTGCTAGAATATTTCCATATGCTTGTCTTTTATTTTTCATCTTTAGTCGTTGTAGTTTAGGGGAAGTATTCCTGCCAGTCTTCTATTCTACTTGTGTCTTATGAACTACTGGATAGCCGTAGATTGTTAAAACTTTATAGCTTTCAACCACTTTAGTTTGCTAAATCTCCTAGTTTATTTGGTTGTGCAAATTTTCTTAGGATTTTTGTGCGATCATTAGTGTTTTTTCTCCTTGAAATTCGTGCATATCTAACATCTATAGGTCAAAAGGACAGAGCACAACAAATTTCATCACCAGAGGAGTTAATAGAAACTAAGCAGACCAGTGGTATGACCAGCTGGTCATACCGCTTGGTCGTACTAATAACGAAGCCCTCCGGTGGATGGAAATAGATGCTTTGCCAAGCAACAGTATGACCAAACATGGTCATACCGCTTGCCCGTACTGAATTTTTTTTTCCTTCATCCGGTTTGTCTCCGCAAACTAAGGTCAATTCTCACATAACACTTACCAAGATTATCAATTTTTGTTGTCCAAGATTAATCTTTTCTTATGTGTTGCTTGGTATTCATTTTCATTTCACCAACACGCTAGTTACTCCCATTTTGCCACTTGTGGATGATAATATGTAAGTATTAGTATGTAGGTTAAGCGTGATGCTTAGGCTATGTATTAATATATGTATAATAGCTTGCTTGTCTCTATTGCTTTAAGTTTTAAAGAGGTCCTCACCTCTTACCTAAGTTATCAATTTAGCATGATGCTTTTATTGGTAGACCGATCTATAGAGATAAACTCGGAGAAAATTAATTTTGCGCACTAACAATGTATTAGTAAGATTATTTTTGTACAACTAATATCTATAGGGAGATTGACGGAATTCAAGCTTCAATTAAATAAAGTTTATTTGTGTTTTGTTTTGTGTCAAGTCCGTTGTTCATTTAATTATTTATAGTCATATCTTGTTTGACATTGCAAGATAGGTATAAAGCAAAAATCTATTTAATTTGGAGCTTACATGTGTTGGAATTGCTTGTATTTTATTATCGCCTCCATATTTCATAAAATATAATCATAGTTGTTTTTCTTTAAAAAGTTCATATAGCGGTGAGCATACATAAATGACATCTTTAAACATTGTCAAGAGCTTGTTAAAACATTTTCAATTGCTATTTGTAGATAACATTTTATTCTTGATTCTTAACTTGAATGGACTTAGTTAGTTGTATGGGTTGCTTAAATTAATATAATCTTTTTGTCACAAGCCCATATTGTTGAGTTAGATGATCAACTTTTAGTTTCTTTAGAAGTCTATTTGAACTTGTGAGCATGCTTGGTCAACCCTTTTTGTAACATTTTCCCGCTGAACAACCCTTTTTGTAACATTGTCTAGCTAAACAATGTGCTTCAATTTTCAAATAAATGCAAATCAAAGAGGGAGGCCAACCACTCTAATGACCAATGAGCTGATGTACTCTAAGTGCACGATGGGTGTAGTGACAATGCTATCCCAGCAAGATAATTGGTCTAATTCCACAAATTCAATAAACTTGGACTGCTCAAATGGTCATGAGTTATGAGCATATACCAACATGGGAGACTTCTCGCATGTGCCGATGTTGGTGCTTGGAATAAGTGAAACCAATTACATCTATTTCCCTCTTTCACCTTGTTTCATAAAAGATTGTCCAAGCAACTTGCTCACTTGTTATAATATTCTTGATATAACTAGGGAGGATTTGTAGATGAAACTCTTGTGGTAGGATATAGTGTCAATCATCACAGCTCTAAGAGGATAAAATCCTCTGCAACCCATGCTTCTTGCTTTTCTTTCATGTTCAACTTGAGTAATCTAATTATTTATTATTAACTACCTTTAGTATTGAAATTGTTCTTGCATTGACATTCAATATTGATGTGTCTTTGAATGCTCACTTATAGGATAACCTTTTGTAATATTAATGTAAGAAATATCTTTATGCTAATTGGTAGGTGAATAATTAATAAAAGCAAACCTTGCTTTTGTATCCTTCATCTTGATTGAGTATAGTGTATGCAAAACATTTTACTCCCTATTGCTCGAGGACGAGCAAGGTCTAAGCATAGGGGGTTGATATGTCTGAAACATATAGTGTTTTTCATTAACTATATACATGTATTTTTATCAATTCTCACACTTGTCATACCAACTTATGCTATAATTGCTTATAAACTATTAAATTTTCTTTGTTTCTGTTATACATAGGACTAGGGTGGAATTTATCTCCCATGGACAATTCATGATATTGGCACCAATTTTCGGTTGAAGCGGACAAGTTACAATCAGTAAGTTTTGGATTTTGTGATTGGAGAAAATCATACCAACACCAATTGAAGATCCAATGAGTGGAGGTTATAGGCTCATCATGTTGGGTCGTACCGCATGTCGACGGAGGGCACTAAAACTTATGTAACTTTTTTGTTTGAACTCAGAATTGAGCATGGTTTTTTGTATTGGATTTATGAGATAAGAGTTTGGAAGCCTCTAGGTTCCCAAGTGCTCTTGGACCAAAAGGGTTTAGATCGGATTGCTTAGGGAAGAGTTTGGAGGGTATTTAAAGAGAGGAAACCCTAGGAGAAGAGGGAGACATCACAAGGACAGAGGGAGGATGCCCCAATCCCATCAATTACAGCCACCATCAAACCACGTGATCCAAGCAAGTGGAAGGAGAAGGGGAGCCGCACCACGCTGCTGCTGTCCCTAGGCCGTGCACGTTGATCTCCTCCGCCTCTGCCTTCGTGCATGATGACTATGACATAATAACCATTTCCCTCTCTTCCATTAGCTATTGTTTTTGTATGATTAAACATGGTGGTAAAAACAATGAATTATTACCCTATGATTCTATGTTTGAGTGATTTATTTGGTTCTAGGTTGAGGTGTGATTTTTGGCCTACGCATGCTATATGTGGCCTATATTTTATATGACTTTGCTCCACTTGTATTACTACTACATCACGTAGCGCTCGTGTGGCGCCCATGTGTAGCGTGACCAAGATGTAGTTTGATTTCTCCTTATTTGTATTACTACTAACACCGCGTGGTAGTAATGTGACATCCACGTGTAGCGTAACCAAACAAGGAGTAGATTGCATATTCCCCTGTATTCTCCATCGCTTATGCACAGTATTTGCAATTTAATAACTGTAAATGTTCAGCTTTGCCACGCTATCTTGGTTTGTATCCATTTCAAGGACCGAACCAAGCAACGAGGTTTGAGCGCTCGTTTGATCTTAATTTGTATCAAAGGAGGCAACAAAATAAAAGGACACCATGAGAGATGGGAATAGCACGGCTCCTTGGTTCGTACCGCGGCGGCCGAGCCAAGGGCTAAAACATAAATAAAAAAATATGGTGGAGATGACTCCTTGTTTGTACCGCCATGGCCAAACCAAGAGCTAGAACATCGAGGAAATATGAAGATGACTCTTTGGTTTGTACCGCCATGGCCAAACCAAGAGCTAGAACCTCGAGAAAATATGAAGAAGTCTCCTCGGTTTGTACCGCGATGGCCAAACCAAGGGCTAAGAGGAAGACATGATCTTACCTCCTTGGAGATACCAAACCTTCTCTACTTCTCCTTGAGCTTCACCTCTTGTATTGTGTGTGTATGTATGAACTAGAGCAGCAGAGTCTTGACGTTGCAAAAATGAACCAGCCCCTTAAAGCATGCGTGATGACCCTCTATTTATAGAGGATGAGAGGAGCACGACTCATCATGGAGGAGGTTACGGCCACTCCTTTATTTTTTATTTTGCTGGAATTAATTCACTTGTTTAATTAGCCGGACGTGTGCAGCTTTACACGGAACGTGGGCAGTTAGTAGCAATCGTGTGCAAGTCTACAGCGCGAGTACTCTGGCTCCCTTTATTCAAAAGCCTGCTCAAAAGGTATATGCATGCATGCATGCATGCATTACTACTCAGACGTGACCATGACCTCATGCTTGATTATTCATGAGGCTCTAGACACATGCATGCGTGGGTTGACCAGCTGACTATTTTTTTTTGGTTAATCAACCGGCTAAAATGTCTCAGCTAATAGCTCTTCTCTATAATTATACGGATGCTTAATTATTTGATACGTGTGGTTTATTTCTAATTTCTTTTCTCATGACTTAGGAGCAAGTATATTTGAACTGCTACGAGATCCATGCGCTTCTCTTTTTAAATATACGAAGAGATGTCCCCCACGTGACTATGTGTCGCTAATATTCGGTCGATGATTCGAATTTATATTTTACTGGCGCCGATCTTTTATTATTAGTACGACGTTTGAGCAAGAGTTATTGGCTAATATTTTAATGATAATTTCATAATATTTGCGTAGTACCGGAGTTTAGCCGTTAAAATCAATTTATTATTATATTTCTGCACAATTGTCAGTTTACGTCAAAATCGATGTCAACAGATGCCCCCTCAAGGTTCGGATGCGAAGATTTATTTCGTACCCGAAGCTCGAATCATAAATCCCTATTTGATTATATATATATATATATATGTTCGGATGCGAGGATTTATTTCGTACCCGAAGCTCGAATCATAAATCCCTATTTGATTATATATATATATATATGTATCCATATATATATTTTTAAACGTTGAGCTGAGTTTATCCCGAGTCGCTTCCCGATAATTTTGGATCGCGCGACCCAACCATCCTAATCCGTTAGCGATTTGTTTAGCTCCTTGCAACAGCCTTTCGTCTCTCTTTTTTTTTCTCTGCGCTAGCTGTTCTCCTTTTCTCTTCTCGATTCTTTCTGAGCTTCTCACGTGGAGTCAAACCAGAGCCTTTCCAACTGAGTCATCGGTGGTGAGAAGTGTTTGTCTTTTCTACTCAGTTCTCTTCTCGATTCTTTCTGAGCTTCTCACGTGGAGTCAAACCAGAGCCTTTCCAACTGAGTCATCGGTGGTGAGAAGTGTTTGTCTTTTCTACTCAGAATCCTTCTCTGGGCTCAAAGTCCTTACCGTGAGGATAATCCTCTTTGCTTTTCTTTTGATCAGAGGAATACACGAGATGACCAAGAACTCACGTCAGATCTTTGTGCGACAGCCGGTACCTGCATTCTTCTATGTTTCTCGCGGTTAAAAGGTGAGGTGCAGATACATCTGTATATATATATGCGTATTCGATTGATTTTTTCTTTTGATAGCGCAGGGACATTGGGTTACGATCTAATATAGAGGATTGATCCTGCACGGCAAATTCATTCTTTGCAGCGGTACCAAACTCTCCTTACTTCCCTACTATTATCATAATTCCGTAGACATGCATGTAACAGTACCAGACATCAGATTACTTGTCTATCCAAACTGCATCGCGAAACATCATGACGACCTATTTAATCACGATGCGTGCAGTTGCCGTAGCTAATTGCCACCGGAGGTTAATTTCTGCTGGAGTTTCGGGCGTTTCTAGTATAAGTTTGTTCTATTGTATAATTGTACACTTGCCACACACTTGCGTAAAAGAAATAAAAGAACTCCCTCGCAGTTGGCGTTCCGGCAAGTCTTGATATAGGCTTGGTCCGTCGTACAACTGCCGAATGACATATTTTTTTTATGTAAGCGACGAGTAAACATCCTCGCAGTTGGCGTTCCGGCAAGTCTTGATATAGGCTTGGTCCGTCGTACAACTGTCGAGCGACACACATTTTTTATATGTAAAACACTCTCGCAGTTGGCGTTCCGGCAAGTCTTGATATAGGCTTGGTCCGTCGTACAACTGCAGAGCTGCCACTTATCATTATATTTCTTTTTATACAAGGCATGAAAACGATCTCTCGAGGTTGGCGTTCCGGGAAGCTTTGATATGAGCCTGGTCCGCCGTACAACCTCAAAGCGACGCATTTTTTAATGGAAGAGGTGAATAAACACTCTTGCAGTTGGCGTTCCGGCAAGTCTTCATGGAGGCTTGGTCCGTCGTACAACTGCAGAGCGAGAATTCTTTTTAATGGGAGATCACTTAACATATTTTTTTTTAAAATGAACCTTTGGTCTTTTTTTTAATCCCTTATAGGCATTCACCACAGTTTCACACTTCCAATACCGCTATTTCATTTGACTGATTATGTAATGCATCCTTGAATATTATCTCCTTCTTATTTACCGGTGTAAAATTATTTATGTCTTGTTCATATACCAATACCATTTTTTTTTGCATGCATATAGATGGCGCAAGCAGTCCCATTTTTGTCCCACCAGATGTCTCTTTGCCAATTAGCCAAGCGACAAATGTTCGAACCCGAAACTAGCGAATTAGCCAATCCAGTGATCAGAGAATCAGAAATACCACACGGCCATCCAGAATATGATAACCGCGGGTGGAAATCAGGGCGTTCCTTTTCAGCACGCTGCTATTATCCGTTTGCACCTTTACCTAGGCTTGATGAAGCTTTAACCTTGGGAACTCGCATAGTGTCCAAAGGTTTAGGCTGGGAGCATCATGAGATTGAATGTCTTGCACATCCACATGGATATACCGCATGGGGGACCCAAGTTCTGAAGAAGTATTCTATTCATTTGAAAGGGAATGAGGAAGGTGTGGACTACATTTACGGAGCTATATATTGCTCCTTAGGCAATTATTCTGTCTCCCCTCCGCTGCTGAGGTCCTTATTGGAGAGGTGGAATCCCAACACGAATACATTTTTATTATCGTGTGGTGAGCGCACAGTCACACTCTTAGACATGCATAAAATGGCTGGGTTACCTTTAGATGGAGATCCATATGAGGAATATGTTTCCTGCTAGTCATGAGCTAGATCCTTCATTACTCTTATATCCTAATTTCCTATCACAACTCTTAGACATCTGGCGCAAACTTGCTGTGGGTGGCAAAGTGGGCTTTCAAGAGTGGTGTAATTATTTTCATAATCTCGAGGATGATTGTTTCCATATCATTACTCTCCAGGATGAACGAATTTATACAGCGGCATTTATTGCCCTTTGGCTTTGCCATTTCGTTGTTGTCGGCGGTGGACCGTATGTTCGCCCTGGGGTATTGGTGATGGCATCTTGGGTCACTTTAGGGCGTCGAATTTCTTTAGCTCCATCCGCCCTTTGTTCTCTATACTATTCACTTCGGCTGATTAGTACTCACCCTATTGGTCCTTCTTATTTGAAGCGAGTCTGGCCAGTTCATTATGTTATTGGCTGGATGGGCCTGTACTTGAAGAGAGTCTTTGGGAACAAAGCAAAAATGCCGCATTTTCCTACCTACAGACATTTGCCAGTGAAACCTGATATGATAAATACCATGTTTAGGGCTCCACATCATTTCACTCCTGACAAGGCACATGCTTTCTTCCAAAACCGTCACAATATTTGTTGGAACCCGTATGTTTTAACAAATTCCAAGGGCATATTTGAGCCAAAAGCGGCCTTCTTGATTTCTATCCGTCGAGGGATGCTTCCTTGGAGGCGTGGTTCTCTTTCCATGGACTTGTGCATTGCTGAGCCTTATCATCCTGATCGAGTGGCCCGACAGTTTCGTTTTGACCAAGTCGTACCTTTCTCTCCATTGGCTAGTCTGTACACAAGGGATGATATTGGAATTGCATATGCATTTTGGTCCCATTTGTTATGCTCGGATCAAGAAGAATTCTGCTACTTCCCAGACGACACTCGAGTCGGGGATTCTTCAGTGGCATGGGCTGATTGGTGGAAAAAATTTATGAAGCCTTTCACTGCGGTTTTAGATAGTCTTCGCAATGGCAATTTGTCTGGTCGGATTCCCTTTGATCAAAGGAGAAAGAGTAAATATGCGCAGCAAAGTCATATCAAAGCTCGCCAACTCTCCGATAGGGATCTTTCGGTGGTGAGAAGTGTGGCTGCTGAGCGTCAAAAGCAACACATTGCAGCCATTGAAGATAGGGAAGCGATAATCAGGGATCGTTGGAGACCTATACTTCATGCTTATTTGTCTGATGCCCATGCTGATTCTCCCTGTCAACCTCCACCAGTAAGTTAACACTATGTATATGCATATTTTCTTTTTTTTTGGTAGTAATAACCCAATACTAATATTCATTTTTTTTATCAGCAACTAGGCAATCCACCCAATGTCACTATGGCAGGTTCCTCTCTCTCCAATCCTTTGCCCATTGAGGACGTGTCAGTGTGTGAACATCGTGAGACTATTCCAGTTGCAAGAGAAGGAAGGCGTAGACGTTTGACCCTTACCTCCATTGATGAGGAAGAGCAACCAGTAGCTAAGAGAAAGCTTAATTTTGACAGCGAAGAGCATGTTCATGAGCCAATAGTACTGGAAAACCCCAAAATCCATCATGCAGTTGGTGCTTTCGTTAGTAGTGAGGAGCTCGATCATGTATTTTCGGGAGAGAAGGACCATGGTCTTGGTGATATTTTTGATCTGTCTGTCGACGACTTTGACCTGGACGAATCAAGCATAGATTGCTCAGCTATGGCACCAGTTTTAGACCAAAATATGCCCCCTATCTCTAAATCACCTGATTTTCCATCATCCACATATGGTAGTTTTGCATGCATCACATTTGTGCTCATCTAATTTTGATTATTCATCTATTTGTTTATTTATCTTAGTGTACTTGCGTATGACCCTTTTTTTCACTCCTTTTCCTTTTCAGGTTGTGAAAACCAAGTCCATAATCCACCGACCAACAGGGAAGGGGCTGCTCCAGCAAGAGTTGCACACATGGATATTTCTTTCGTTAAAAAGGCATTTCTGGACACCACCGACATGTTGGTGAAAAAGGCGCTTGAAGGCCTGGATGCTTCCACACTTGGTGATCCCCAGCGACAAGCTGTTCTTGAGGCTATCTCTTCAACACTTCCTGTACATATACCTGAGATTGCCAAAGTTCAAGCGATGCTAGACCAGCTCATCATCATTTCGATCCAGCTGGGAGAAGCACATGCTGACTTTGCGAGGGGCTCTGAACAAAAGGAACATGCTGCGGCTGAGGCGAAGCGTGAGCTTGCATCACGTGAAGCTACTCTCAAAACAACTGCTCATGAATTGTCATCCATGGAGAAGAAGTGCGCCGAGAAGGCGGCATTAGTGAAATCACTCACAGCGCAGCTCGATGAGGCTTCCAGTGCCTTGCGCGAGCTTGAACAGGGTACGGAACAGCTACGGCAAACATATTCTTCGCAAGAATCTGAAGTAGAGACCTGGAACACCACTCTTTTAAACGTCGACACGACGCATAGTAAAAGCCTCATAACTTTCCAACGGAAGAAGACTGATTTGGAGCTCAAAGCAGGACCGCTGCTCGGGAACTTGGAAAACTGGCGCTCTGGTTCTAATTGAGCTTCCAGCTTACATTTAGGCTTTCGATTTCAGTAATTTCAATTAGTCATGCGAACTTTGCACTATTTTATATCCAGTTGTTTATTTAATTTCACATGAACCAGTGCCCACTTATTACGTGTTGAGAACTATACTTTTTCGTAGTGCTAGAGTCTTAGGCAATTATTGGTAATCTGCTATCACGTAGTGACTTTGAAATTATTTGGTCTCTTCCATGGATTCACGTTTACCTTATTTATCTATATTTTGCTCTGTATGGGTTAGAGCTTTGTTATCTTGCTACACATGTATATATATCACTTTCATATCAACCTGTACACGATCATCAATGGTTTGGGCGGTTATTCTTTTGGTTCATGAGGTTTTGGCACACTCTATATGTCCCAGCGTGAGTCTTTTTTTTTAGGCATAGTAACGCTTTAGGAATTTTCCATTTATCGGAGCCGGAGAATATTCACCGTCCGGGGAAATTATTTTGTATGCGCCACTAGAATAGACTTTCTTCACAATGTAGGGACCCTCCCATTTCGGCTCGAATTTTCCCCTCATCCGCCGTGTAACATTCATCGGGCGAATAACAGCAAGCACCAAATCTCCTTCCTTGAATGACCTTCTTTTAAGGCGCTTGTCAAAAGCACGAGACATTCTTGCTTGATATGCTTCCAAATTTTGTAATGCTTGAAGGCGTTTCCCTTCGACTCTTTCTAATTCCTCTAAGCGTAATTTTATCGCTTCGTCTTCTGACAGTTTTTCATGAATAGCAACTCTGAGTGAAGTAATTTGTACTTCAAGCGGTAGAACTGCTTCTCCTCCAAACACAAGGGAATATGGAGTCATTCCAGTTGGTGTGCGGGTCGTGGTCCTATAAGCCCACAATGCCTCAAGGAGTTTTTCATGCCATTCACGCTTATTTTTTGATACTACCTTTTTCAACAACTTACAAAGGGTTTTATTAAATGCTTCCGCTTGTCCATTGGCTGCTGGATTGTACGCTGTAGAAAAGTGGTGTTCAATTTTGAATTTTGCGCACAACTTTTCCATTTGTCTATTTTTGAAAGGAGTCCCGTTATCTGATATGATCCGAGAAGGAACACCAAAGCGGTATATAATATGTGTTCTTATAAAATTTTCCACATTCTCTGCATTATCTACTCTAAGTGGTGTGATTTCTGCCCATTTAGAGAAATAATCCGTCGCGGCGAGAATGAATTTATGCCCTTTGGAAGACGGTGGTTGGATGGGTCCTACTATATCCATCCCCCACATTTCAAAGGGCCAGGACATGTTCGTGGGATGTAATGGCTCATGGGGCTGATGTATGAAGTCACCATGAATCTGACATTCATGACACCTTTTTGCAAATTTCATGGCGTCCTCAAACATCATAGGCCAATAATAACCCAAACGTTTCAATTGATAGTATAGCTTAGGACCAGACTGGTGCGAACCACAAACTCCAGCATGCACCTCGTTAAGAGCGTCTACAACCTCATTTCCCGCTAGACAACGTAGCAGCATACCGTCGTAAGAGCGCCTATAAAGTGTATCATTTATGCATGTGTAATGGACTGACCTCTTTCGGATTCTGGACCTTTCGCCAGAATCCTGAGGTAAATATCCGTGGAGTAAATATTCAATGAATGGAGACCGCCAATCTCCTACTTCAATTTCACAAACATCCGCTGTGATGGTTAGACATATCTTTGTTTCTTCTTCTTCGGCGAGTACCGGCAAGATTCTCCGCTCTTCGACACGTACATCCATCGTTTGATAGGAATCTAGAGACATGCTAGCAGCTAGGCTTGCCAAGGCATCAGCCCTTTCATTCTGGCTTCGTACGATATGTTGAATATTTATAGTAGTGAACATAAACATAAGCTCTTTTGCTCTTTTGAAATATGGCATCAATTCTTGTTTCTTCACCATATAGGTTCCTAACAGTTGGTTAATAACTAATTGGGAATCCCCGTAAACGTCAAGTGTGTCTAGTCCCATGTTCAGAGCTATTTCTAGCCCAATTATGAGAGCTTCATATTCAGCGGAATTGTTTGAAACTGCCGAAGTTAAGGTGAATGAATATGGAATTATTCCCTCGCTTGGTGTAACAAGAATAACTCCTGCGCCTGCCCCTGATTGTCTGCAAGCACCATCAAAATACATTTTCCATGCTGAATTGCTAACTGATGTAAAAAACACATTTTCATCCGGTAGATCATCCTCAATTGGAAAATCGTCAGGAATCGGATGTGCAGCGAGAAAGTCAGCCAAGGCTTGACCTTTCACAGCTTTTTGTGGCACAAATTTTATATCAAATTGTGACAGTATCATCGCCCATTTGGCTAGTCTCCCTGAAAGCACCATTTTATTTAAAATATATCTAAGAGGGTCTGCTCTCGAGACGAGGTGGATTGTATGTTCTAACATATAGTGGCGCAACTTTTGTGCCGCAAAAACTAAAGCCAGACATATTTTTTCCATGTCCGAATAATTGCATTCGGCTCCCACCAACGTTCGGCTGAGATAATATAAGGACATTTCTTTTCCAGCATCATTGTTTTGTGCTAATAGAGCGCCTAGCGAGGTAGGCATGGCTGCTGTATAAAGAATTAGCGGTCGTTCCTTAACTGGAGCACCCAACACAGGTGGATTTGTTAAATATTTTTTAATGTCTAAGAATGCATTTTGGCATGCTTGATCCCATTGAAAAGGGACACCTTTCTTCATAAGTCGAGAAAAAGGTTTGCATCTCCCTGATAAATTAGAGATAAACCTTCTAATGTACGCTAGATGGCCCTGGAAACTCTTTAACTTGTGAAGGTTCACAGGCGGAGGCATTTTAACAATTGCATGTATCTTAGCTGGGTCAATTTGAATACCATGCTTCGTAACTATGAAACCGAGAAACTTTCCTGAGGAAACCCCGAATGCACATTTCATTGGGTTCATTTTCAAGTTATGCTGCCTAAGGCGCTCAAATACCATGGCGAGATGTTTTAGGTGATCTCTTTCATGCTTTGATTTTACAACAATATCATCTATATAGCATTCAGCAATCTCATATAATAACCCATCTAGGATAATTGTCATGGCTCGTTGATACGTGGCACCAGCATTTTTTAGTCCGAAAGGCATAACTTTATAACAGAATATACCTTTAGGTGTCCGGAATGCTGTTAGCTCCTCGTCTTCTGGTGCCATTTTTATTTGGTTGTAACCAGAATAACCATCCATAAAAGAAAATATTTCATGCCCCATTGTGGCATCCACGAGTATTTCAGAGATAGGTATCGGAAAATCATCTTTAGGGCATGCTTTATTTAAATCCCTAAAATCTACACATACACGGGTTTGACCATTTTTCTTTTTGACGGGGACAATATTAGAAAGCCATTTGGGATATTTGACCTCCCTAATGAACCCTGCAGTGATGAGTTTATCGACCTCTGCTTCTATTTTGGGGAGTATTTCAGGTTTAAACTTTCTTTGACCTTGTTTCACTGGTGTCACATTTTCCTGCACAGCGAGTCGATGTACCGCTACTGCTGGATCCAACCCTGGCATTTCCTCATAATTCCAAGCGAACACATCTCTATTTGATGAAAGGAACTTATGATACTCCTCCTTATTCTCCTCGGATAGATGCTTACTGATGAAGATCGGGCGGGGGTCACTAGGCGTCCCAATATCAATCTCATGCAGTTCATCGACAGTGGGTTGATTACCATCTTCTATTTGCGGCAATGCCTCAACTGTATCGATAAGCTCAATTGAGGTCGTGCACACTTCATAACCCAAGCCATATCTCTTTTCTTTTAATGTTTGGTCTTCATGTAGAGCCTCAAGTTGTGCCCGGGACAACGCCTTTTCGAATGGTGCAAGCTGCCCCCGGCCATCGCATAGGGAAGGGCCAGTAAGGATATCATAGCCCATTCTCTGCATCATATAAAGAACTCTATTATCATATAGAGAAATAGGAAGTGATTCATCATCCTTATTTAACAAAGCGATTTGTGCTACAACATTATTTTTGTTTATGTTCGGACTATGTAATTCCTTTTGAGCCTGCTTTAGTCTATGTTGTACCAAAGGAGGCAACGGTGTGAGAAATTTGATACCTTTCCTATCAGGGGATTTATCCACGACCCGGAATATTGGGTCGCCCTTGTTTCTCTGATTTCTTGGTATATATCGGTATATCTTTTGGCTTGACGAAGATTTCGTGACCTCTTTCTCTATCAAATTTGATTCTGGTATAAGCATTGATATTGGCTTCTGCACTTTATCCACGAGCTCAAAATAGAACTTTGCATCAGCATAAAAAGACTCAGCCACTGTGAATGGTTTCTTATCTGCAAATATCCTTATTGCTTCTCCCGACTGATCCCTGTATTTGATGCATTGGTGGAATGTAGACGGTACAACCTGATTTTCATGCAACCACGGTCGACCTAACAAGGCATTATATGAGGTAGTCGCGTCTATCACATGAAATTTTACATACGTGCATAGCGTTTCTAACTTGAGGACTAAGGATATGGTACCCATAGCCTCTTGACCTGCTTGATTAAAGCCATGAATAACCACATTAGACTTGCTCATATCTCTTGTGGAATATCCTATCCTTTTTAAGGTACGTAACGGTAATAAATTTATAGCAGATCCACCGTCTATCATTATGCGATTTGTTGGTAAATCATCAATTTCACCAAACATGAGAAGAGGTCTATTATGCTTTTTTGGTCCTAATAACATATCCTCATCACTGAATGCAATATTTAAAACCTCATTTTCTTCAGCTTCGGTCTGTGACACCTCCACCCTATAGTCTTCAGGAAATGACAATGCTGTAACCAAGGCTTTGCGCAAATCAGGTGAAAGACACAGAGCATCATACACAGAAAGCATAGCCGGTATTTTCTTCAAGTGTGAAATTACATCATACTTGACTGACACCTGAGAAACAGGGTCAGACGTTTCATTGGTGGTTACATCTTTGTTCCTAAGCTCCTTTCTAGGTGGAGGATGAGGGTCGGCTAGCTGGCGACCTGATCTAAGATGAATTTGATCAACTTCTAGTGGTTCTTCTTCAGGGAAGTGAAGAGACTCATTGTCATCCTCGAAAACACCAATAGTGAGAACGTCGAATTCTTCACGTAGGCCTTTCAGACGCTTTGCTAATTTTTCTGATATCCTTGGCCTGGAGCGTGGAACATTGCTTTTCCCCTTCAC
Organism: Stipa capillata; assembly: GCA_019208055.1. NCBI lineage: Eukaryota > Viridiplantae > Streptophyta > Magnoliopsida > Poales > Poaceae > Stipa > Stipa capillata. The sequence continues at coordinate 1,858 of JAGXJF010004562.1, read as the reverse complement.
TTGGTGAAGCTCGCGGTGTCCTGACCGCCATTTCCCTCGATCTTGGAAGGTGGGCGGGCTAGGCTTTGCATCGCGGCTCCATCCATGTAAAGCTTCCCTTCTAAGTTGACATCTGCATCCTGCTTCAGGACCAGAGTATGGTACGGGGCCTGATGAAATTATGGGAGCAAATTCAGCATCCGAGGTCAGCATTGTTTTATTATAAGCTGGTCTCATATTTGAAGATGCACAACTCACCAAGTCATCTTGAAGGGTGGCGATGTTTGCTGCGGCCACCTTCTTGCCTTTCTTTAAGCTTTTGAGGAGGTCCGCATCGATCGTCCCTTCATCAATCATTTTCTGGATGATGTCCTTTACCACAAAGCAATCCTTGAGAGTATGGCCCAAGACGCGGTGATAAGGGCAAAAATTTGGCTCATTGAGCTTATTAGCCTCCTCTGGTCTTTTTGGTCTTGGAAGCTCTATGAGGTTTAATTCCTGTAGGCCAGCAAAAAGGTCATCAACCTCTTCTACTGGGAAGGAATACTCCCTGTTTTGTCGCTCGCTCAGAGTTGGCCTTCGAGTAGCTTGCGTTCCCTTACGCTCTTGATTCCTTGTGGTGGTCGTCCCCGGCTGGAGATGCATATTCGCTGCCGTTGTTTCCATTGCTTGCACCGGTTTTGGTTTTGCAGGTAGCTTGTCACGCTGGCCATTCTTCTCCATGGGCTTGAAAACTGTTTTGGTTCGACGTGCTACAAGTTGCATGAAATTCTCAATGTCTGTAGCCTTAGAGGCTAACTCTTCAAAAGTAACAGGTCTCACACCCTGCAAGTGAACGGCCATGTCAGGACATAAATTGTTCATGCACATCCGCACAGCCTCAGGCTCTGTGATTGGCTGCGGGCAATGAAGACTTAAATTCCTCCATCTGTTGATGAAATCAGCAGCTTTCTCATTCATGCCTTGCTCTGTTTGAGTTAACTCTGTGATGCCTACTGTCCTCTGAGTGCTATAGAAGCGCTCAAGAAAAGCATCTTGCATCTGCTCCCATGTCCTGATTGAACTTGGTGGCAATTTGCTATACCAAGTGAAGGCGGGTCCTGACAAAGTTTGCACAAACTGTCGCAGGAGAAGTGCACCGTTATTGGCTGTGTCTTGGCAAGCTGCGAGAAAATGAGCTATATGCTCATGTGGAGATCCACTTCCATTGAACTTGCTAAACTGCGGCTGCCGATAGTTATACGGGAAAGGTACAAGGTCAACATCCGGCGGATACGGCTTAACATAACCCGGCCGCATGGAATAGTGTGTTTGCATGTATTGAGCCTTAACCCCTTCGGCAATCATTTTCTGAATTGCCTCGAGATTAATTGCAGGTGGTACTTGCTGGCTGCATTGACCCGTGGAAGTTTGCCTGTCACCTTCAGGGTTTAAATTATTCCCTATATGACCGCGTAAAGCGGCTAGCTCATCTTCTTTTTGTTGGAGTGCCGCCGTAAGCTGAGCTAGACGCTCCTCAACTGAACGGGTTTCATTCGCCGCCAGGACTTGCTCCACGCAACTTGGATCATAGTTACATGGTTGTTCTTCATGAGCTCTCAGTTCATTTTCAGAAAGGGGGAGGAGAACCCTCATTCAGGGGATTATAAGACCTTGCGCAATTTGAATCATTTTCTTCATTGCTTGAGTTTGCTTGACTACGAGTTACAGGACGATGACCCGTCACAACATTTTTTCGGGCTTTCTTTCTTTTGAAATGTACCGATGTTGACGATGCTTCGCTGGTGCTATCCTCCACCCCTGTGACTCCGACCGGCATGGAGTTGAGGACCTCAAACGAGTTGTTCAAGACTCTCTTGCGAGCTGGCCAAGGAGTCAA